>CM021109.1:401568251-401796886 GCA_007115665.2 Sequoiadendron giganteum
GCCTATATAGCCCCAACATTTTCCCCTTGATCTTTGTGTCTAGGATATGAAGTGGATATTGGAATAAAGATTCGGATGCATGAAGGTAATCTTATTTCAATTTATTTTGTGTTTCCCTTTATTTTCTAGTTTTTTGTTGATTATCTAGTCTTCCACGTTTTTTACTCGAGTCTAGAAGTGGGATTCAGCTTCACCCACTTGAGCTCCTGAGTTCTTCACAGCTTAGGATGTTAATGCATGTTTTAGACAGTAACACACCATGTTGGAATCCTAAAATTGCGTTGACATATTTTGGTCGAGAGCTCCTCAGCCAGAGGTGGAGATCTAGAAGTCTTGCTCTCTCAAGGTCTAGGATTACTTTCCCGCTTTCCCTCACAGTTTCATCAATTCATTCAGGATGAGGTGTATAAGGGAAGTTCATTCCCTAGTGATCTCTTGAGAATAAAGAGACTTGTGTGCACTGAATCCCTCTTATATCACATTTTGGTGAACTCGACATGAACCATCGGATCCGTTTTCATAATGTCGTATAGTTATAATAATTCTTTCTCTGAACAAGATTTTGATATGTTGGAAGATGCTCTAGATGATTTCCTAGAAGTACTCTCCCCTATCCATAAATCTTCTAAACAAACTCTTTCCTCACTAGTTGAGGAATCTGTAAATGTGGTTGTAGTTTTTGTGGCTCCTCCAAGCCCTAAAAAACCCACCATTTACATGATCCCAGCCGAGCCATTCCCTAAATAGGACTATTTCATCTATGGGATTTCATGTCATAGCGATTCACTAGATTTATATTCGAGGTTCATGAAAGCTACTGACTCTACTTCTTATAATGTTGTCGGGCATACATACAATACAAGGAGAAACAAACAAAACTTAGAACAACAAGTTGTTGTTCCCACCTCACAACAAGTTCAAACTCCTACTTCTTTACCACCATCTCAACCTAACCTTCCTTTAGCTCCAAAAACCACGATCAAAGCATTGGGTGACTATGATCTTTTTGAGTAACTCCCTATTACTCCGGCTAAGATCTCACTTTGAGATTTGCTTTAGACTGGTCCAATTTATCAAGAGATGTTGTAGGAAGCCTTACAAAATATTCTCTTGCCTACCTCTACTACGCCTACAGATGTTGACACATTGATGGCACATATTTGAGAAAATTCATTGAATATTACGTTCCACCCACAAGAACTCCAGCCTTCGGATGTGCAAAAACAAGTGGAACCTTTGATGATTATAGTTAATGTTAACAACATCAGTATTAGACATACCCTCATTAACACTGGTTCAATTCTCAATGTTTGTGATATGGACCTACTACCTAAAATTAAAGTTGATTCATCTTCTTTAGCAGCTTCTTCCTTGTATATTTGTGGGTTTGATAACACTAGCCGACAAGCTCTAGGTATGATAATAATACCCTTGTAGTTAGACCATGTTACCTTTCCCACGTTGGTCTATGTGATGCCTAGCCCATTATGGTACAATCTTCTTTTGGGGAGACCCTAGATTCATACTATCGGCATAGTAACTTCTACCCTACATCGTTCTTTAAAGTTTGTTGCTAACAATTAGGTGGTTACAGTTAAAGCAGATACAAATGTCGTGAACCTTTGTTTTTTGGCCACTGTTGGTCATAATTCAACCACATCCACTCTCAATAATTGCATTCCTTCCTTAATTGTTGATGCTATGGCATGTTCCTCATTGATACCTTCTATGGAAGTCGTTCCCCGAGTAAGTATCGACCAAGACAAACCGCCTAAAGTAGAAGATCCTAAGTCTCCCCCTTCTTCTCCTTCATCTCTGCAATTGAATGCTCTCTTAGGTGATGATTGGGGTTCCTTGAAATTCTCCAAGTTCTTCATAGTGGAGTATAATTCAGACCCCTCTGGTATAGAATTTTCGAGTTCTGCTAACATGAAGGTGGGTGACCCTCCCGTTGAGGAAGAGAAGTGTGATCCTATCCAGGAGACCGCTCCTCCTTGGGAGAGTGACCCCACTCCTATAAAGGAGGTTAATGTTTGTGAACTGAGTAAAGGAAGTGGAACCACTCCCGTAGAAACTTTTGACATCCATTGGTTGAATGAGACACTCTACATGGAACCGCCCACTCTTGAAACTCTACAAACTTGTTATGGTTTTGGTTATGAACTCACTTCTCGATATGGATATGGGTAGAAAGGACTAGGATGCATCAAGAAAGGAATACAAGTCCCTATCCATTTTAAACAATGACAATGCTATCTAGGTTTGGGATGCTCTGTTGAATAGTCTAGAAAAAAACCTTGGTGGAGTGTTAATATGATTTCAGCCGAACCATTGAGTTTGGTTCATCCTAATTTGATAGAAGAAAGAGGACAAGCCAAGAAGGTTCTTGTGGATGTCTTGTCTTCAAATGAAGCATTAGGGGAATTTCTAGGCACTCATTCTTTGTTGCCTCCTTATCATCACAATAAGCAATTCACATACCACTTACATAAACAAGCATACATTGGAGAATCCATTCTGAGCATTGATGAGAAAGACCCTCTATCTAACATCAGCAATGATGTTTCAATATCTCATCTCGAGGACCACAACCCTCTCCTTAAAAGAGATACTATCGAAGTCCCTGTGGATCCTAAATCTTCAGAAAAGGTAATCAAGATTGGGAAGTGTCTCTCTTCCGAGGAAGCAGAAGAACACTTGGCTCTCTTACGTGCTCAACTTCATATCTTCCCTTAGACATATGAATACATGCATGGTATTGATGAATCCATAGTGTTCCATAATATCATTCTATGTCTTGAAGTCAAGCTGGTTAAGAAAAAAATCTAAAAGATCAATCCTAGGGTAGCCTTGATGGTCAAGACTGAGATAGAAAAGTTGTTGAAAGCAAGCTTTATCCGTCCTATTTACTATTCTCCCTAGATTTTGAATATAGTCGTTGTTAGAAAAACTAACGGACATATTTGCATATGCATTTACTTTCAAGACCTTAATAAGGCTTCTCTTAAGGATGATTTTTCGTTACCATATATATATATGATTGTGGACTCGACTGCAAGCCATGCATTGTTATCTTTTATGGATGGCTTATTAGGTTATAATCATATCCGTATTAACCCAGATGATTAGTACAAGACAACCTTCACTACCCCTTGGGGTACTTTCTTCTATGTGGTCATGCCCTTTAGTTTAAAGAATGTAGGAGCAACTTACCAATGAGCGATGACCCGATATCCCATGATTTCATTCATAAAATCTTAGAAGATTATGTTGATGACATCTTGGTGAAATCTATAAATTCTCAAGATCATTTGAAGAACCTGTTGATGGTGAAAATGACACAAACAACATTAAAACAGAATATTTCTACTCTATGTCTCTTGAAAAAGAAAGACAACATATAGTAGCCTAACTCCCAAGGTCCTGGTAGTTAGTTCTGAACTGTCTGGTATCACTCAATCGGTTCATGCAACTATAATATTCAAGGGGCCTGTGTTGGTAATAAATAATGCAAGCAATGACTCAATTTGTCAAACTATTTTAGTGAATAAGGGGTTTTAAACAAAAGAAAAAGATGGATCATGGGGTAAATCAGTAAATATGAACAAAACTTTATTTAGCATCCAGACATATATCTTCAATAATGAATGTTTTCAATAGATCAGTAAAAACCATAAGATGACACAATCTATAGAATAATCTATACCATTGCATACATTTTAGGTGCTTAATTAACTTCACAGTCACATGTCACAAATACTTCAAGAATTTCATAAAAACACTCATTCATTCATTACCAAGATCATAGATCAGCAGACTTCAATAAATTTCATTCAATGATAATCTAACAAGATAATCCTTAAATCTAATTCCTTCAAATGAGTTTCATCACTCAAGAAACTTTAATGCTTCAGCACAATCACTGGCATCTAGATAGATTATAACTTATCAGCCTTATCAAGTAAAACAACTTAATTCTAACACCATATTTGCGAAAACCTGTAATTTTATTTAACTGTAAAAGATCAAGTAACAATGTATCTCTGTAATCACTACAAAATTCTATTCTCTATTAGCCGACCCTTATGATATGATACCCGTAGGGTATTTATAGATATACAAAACTTGAAATCCACTTCTATTTTAAGCTAATCCACCTTTTTAGGAACTAAAGACTCCTCTTGGAAACTCAGATCAATTTGATCTTGAGTTCTTACATTAGACTTTTAGTCAAACTAGAGAATAGAAAATAGAAGAGAAACATGTCATGCACCTCAAAAACTGGCAGTACTACATGCAACATGCAAAGAAGAAGAAAAATCATGCATGCAGGAGATTTATGAGTGTGAAGCTAGATCTACAATGAAATCATCATAACTGGTGAAGACTTGCTGTAATATATCTATTTCTGGCCCATAAACCCAGTTATCTTCAAATTTAATTCGATCCAATTCTGCTGCAGCAAACTCCCTCATACCTTTCATCTTTATCAACTCTCTTCTAGCATCTTTTATTTCTTCCTTAACATCCATTAGTCGATCTATTATCAAATCTTCTCCATCATCTTCTTTATGCATGAGTCCTCTAAACCTCTCATCCCATTTCTCTTTTATCTGGTCCAAGGGCATGCCTTCTTTTGTCAACACATTTACATCCACAATAATAGCAATGACTGCTTCCATCTCCTCAAACTGCTCATTCAAATTATTAATAGCTTCTTGAACCTCATTCCTATGTTTACACAAGAAATCTGCTCTAAATCAAAGTATACGATAGGTTTTCCCAACAAAATCTTTATTCTCCTCCTCAAGTATTGACTGTTCAAGAAGAGTAGTCAAAGGTAATATATTAACTTTCTTCAACTTCTGACTATACCCTTTATACTCCTCTTCTTGCTTCTCCGATGCTTCAATGTATTGATGCATATCTTTTATCAATTCTTCAGTACCTTTGTAAACTTCAAAACCCTCAACCAAAACTTCACCTACTTCCTAATTCAAGTTGTCTATCCATCTGTCTACCATCTCTGCTTTACTTCTTACCTGCACCAAATCATCTACCTCCTTCTTGCTTAACAAAATAGGAGTCTCAATAGTTGTTACCTGTTGTGATCTCGGAGAGGAGACACTTGTCAAAAATGAATGTAATTGATCCAACTGAGCCTTAAGCTCATCCTTCTTTTGTTTATCCTTTATCATTCTCGACATGGTTGTTGAAGCCACCACATCAATTAGGTTCATCTACTAATTTCTAGTGGGCCTTCCCAATTTGATAGTACTCAACTGATAATCTGTTAGCTGCATGTCCCCTACCTCCTTTTTTTTCATTGGCATGGCACATTCAACAACAATCTCTCCTTTATCTGTCAGTCTAGTAGAATGTAGAATTTTGGCCTTCTTCTTAGGCCTCTCTTTTTCAATATCCTTCATCATATCCTCCCAATTAAGAGGTTGTGAAGGTGTTACTTCCCTTTTCTGTAGATCCAATTTTAACCAAGTGGGAGCACTTGGAGCAGCAGTCATCATGGTGGAAGAAGAAGTAATGGTAGTAGTAGAAGGTGGCTGCATATTTACCTGGGATTGAGAATCAACCCTTGGTTCCTCTTGTTGTTCTTGCACCATATGCATTTACACAAGCTTTTCAGCCTATTCCCTATCCTTTTGTTCTTGTATCTTTTTATCTTCTTTTTCCTTCTTCAATCTCTCTGCTTCCAATCGATCTATCTCTCCCTTTTCCCTTTCTAATCTTTCCTTTTCTAGGGCTTCTTCTTCTAGTTTATGTTTCTCTAAAGCCTCCTGTTTTTCCTTCTCTAGTTTTTCTACCTCTAAAGCCTTAAGCTTTTCTGCCTTTGCTTCTTCTTCTTGTTGCCTTCTAACCAGCTCCTCGGCCTCTTTCTCTTTTTTCAATCATTTTGCTTCTTCTTCTTTCCTGTGGGCCTCTTCAGCAAGTTTCAACTTAGCAACCAAGACTTCTCTCTCCCTCTGGTTTCTTTCCTTCTCTTCTTCAAGGTCATGAATCTTTTGTATTAGTTCCAATTTTTCATTCTCTTCTTTAACCTTGAGTTCATGTTGTTGTTGCTTTTTCTATCTTTCTACTTCATCAACTCTTGACTTAGCTTCAATTTGTTGTTGTTGTATTATAAGATCAACTTTGATATCAGTATCAACTCCCTTTTGTTTCTCTATTTCCTTGGATTTTGCATCAGCATCCTTTATAACTTCTTCAAACAATTCCCACTGCTCCTCTTGTGTTATTACTTGTTCAGTATCCTCCCCTAGAGGCATATTCTCTTGTACATCCTACTTTGACATAGTTTCATCTGAGTCTGCCCCAACATCATGAATTTCCTATTCTACCCCTTTTCCTTTCAATGATTCAACAATACCATGAAGAGTCCCTTCAGGCATACTACCCCTTGATTGTTTTGTAGGAGGAACTTGGGTAGAAGATTCACCTAGTGTAGATGTTGGAACAGTTGATCCTATTTTAACATCACCTTCTTGTGCCTCTGGCTCATCATCCGTTGCTTCAAGCTCTATCTCATCAGTGTCTGGAGGAAAGAACTCCAAAGGCTCTTTAGGAGGTGTCTTCCTTTTGATCCTTTTGTATCCCTTACCATTTTTAGGGGCTGGTCCTTGAGGAGTCTTGGTTCTTAGAACTAACCATTGCACACTCCTATCCAATATTGTCCTTTCGATCTACTTAATATCAATGGTTTCCTCACTGTCCCAGTCAATTGGATCCATACTCTTGGTGCCAGTGTTCAAAGCTTCATAGGATGGATCCAGCATAATTATATCATCCACCAATGTGTCAGGAATGTTATCTTTAACACCAAGCTCTGACATGAGTGAGATGGATAATCTTTCATAATTCTTCTTTCTTAGATCATACTCATCTTGTCGATCACTCCAAAAGTCTTCTAACAAATTGAAATGTTTGACAAACACTGAAGGAAACAAGGCATGCATCTTACCCTTCGGGTCAAAACACCTACGAGCTATGTATAAACCCAACTTTAATTGCACCAATTCCCTGCATATTATCTTCACTCCTACCAGATGCTGGCAACTATACTCACCCAATTTCATGGGGAACTTGTGACAACCTGTCTTATGTTTGATTCCAAACTGAGCATTAACTCCAAGAGCCTGATATACAAACTCCATCAACACTATTCTGTTACTGTAACACCTTGGAAGCAAATGTGGATGGCCTTCAAAACTAGCTAACCTGAAATATGTGAATTTGGGGTATTGGATATACCAACATCCTCATTCAGCAATGAATACCATGGCTTCTTGACTTAGCTTGTACCCGGCATCTCCATTTAATTGGTTAATGACTACATATATAAATGCATCATTGACTCTCCTGAATTGAGTCTCAGAAACTTGTAGAGACAACTGGTCATAGTGCTCCCACACTTTCTTCTATCCGTCCAAGACTCCCATTATTCCTACTTTGTTCAAACCTAGGAAGATACCCAATCTTGTTGTTGCATATACAATGTAAGAATTCATAAAGAAACACTTAGTCCCTCTGATATTGGTCAGTTGAGCATGAATGGCATTGGATACAATCCTTGGCCAATCAAATTGTTGTTTTCCATTCAAAATGGTTTGAATAAAAGGAAACATCCACTCCTTGAAGTGAAATGCATCCCTCCTCCCAAACACCCTAGACAACATCACGATCAACCTTGCCACCTCTTCATAGAAATCTTCCCTCTTGGGTTGGTCTGCAAGCTTGGTTAGGGATTTCTTTTCTGTCCTCAACCATTTTTTATTTAAGTGAGATTTATTTGATTCCTTATAATTACTATATTTCTCCAAGGCCTCTGCCTCATCCAATTGCACCAAGTTCTTAGGATCTGGGACATTAAATATACTTTGAAATGTTTGAGGAGTGAGATTAATAATCACATTATTTTGTGAATCCATGCATAGTCTGGTAGCAGGATTGTAGGTACTGGCTACTGTCATGATTAACTCTGGGCACTGGACAGATATAGGAAATAAAGTGATATGAGCTAACCCGGAGCTAACAATTCTTTCTGTAGTCACTATAATATCTTTATCAAAAGCTTCTAAATACCATTCCTCAAAATTGTACTAGCCCAAATTGGTATCGATGATGTCAAACCAATTTGATTTGACTTTGCTTGCTTTAACAACAGGACTCTTGTGATCATATCTCAAGGTATATGACAACTGTTCTGGCTTCAGCTTCTTGGGTTTAGTGGCTACCTTTGAAGTTTCTACAGGTCGATTCCTTTGAGCAGCTTCTCCTGATGTTCCTGACATTTCCTAGCTTTCCTGCCATAAAAACCTCTAATTAGATCTCCAAATATCATCATAAAAATGTGTCTTCAAAATCATACCTTTCATACCTACACCGGAGGCAGAACCAAGCAAAACATATTCTAAATAGTCTCTTTTAACACACTGCCAGGATCGGAGTCAAAACTGGAATGGTAACTCTACTAACAAGAAGCGGGCTTGGAGTCAAAAATAAAAATGTGATCGGAACCAGAACCGAAATGGAAATGAACTTGGTTTTCCTCAGATTTTCTATTTTTTATTTCGTCCCGATTTCGCTCCCACCTAGGTTATCGATATTTCTGAAAGAAGGCTTCTCACTATAAGCGGAGCTGGAGATAAGATGGACATGGAATCGATACCTTTTGGAAACCATAAATTCTCAAGTTCAAAATTAATTCTGATCCCACTTCTGCCTAGGTTGACCATGATGTCATAAACAACTTTATCGATTTAATGCAAAACTTCATGGTTTCAAATTAGGCAATTTTTCAAAAAAAATGACACGGGGCTAACCTGAAATTCGATAGAACCATCCCCATATGACCAAGGGGAACTATATTTCAGGGCATCATATTTTAACCTTTAAACGTGATCATAGGAACACACGAAACCCTAATCTAGAACATGCAATATATATGAAAAATAGGGCATGGATTTAACCCTTCCTAATTTACCAGACCGAATGAGTGACAAAAACCCTAAGTAAAAACAAGATTCAACTAACCCTAACTCACTGTAAAAACATGAATTTCATCTACCTCACTATGAAAAACCCTAATTAAGTCTACACATTAAACCTTAACCCAACACGACGCGATCATGACAAAAAGTGTGAAAGCGACCGTTCCCTAACTCACTATAAAACCAGAAACACAAACACAAAACAAGAACAGCAATAAAAAAAAAAAAACACATACACAAAACTCAAGAAAGAGATCTCGTTCGAAAATCACAACGATCAATGAAACAATATGAACGAAGAACATGAAAGAAAAATAAAAATAAAAATGAGAGCAGAACCCTACCTCAAACGCAAGACCTGGCTAACCTTCAAAAATGATTCGCAACTATTGTCTCCTTCTCTCTTCAATCGATTCACTCAGATGGACTCTCCAGCAGCTCTATTTCACTCTTCAGGTTTTTTTAACAACGATAATAATGATACGATTAATCCTTAATGAAGGTAAAAATCAGAGTTCTTACCTATGCCAAGCTGCTATCATTAATGCATTAAATGCAATCGGGCGGAGTCGGGCTGAAAAAGAACGAACACTTCACTACAGTGCGACTTCAGTCAAAAAGTCAACGACCCAAAAAATGGCGGGGGCGGAATCGAAATGGAAATTGATTCGAAAACTTAATAAATTTCCTAACTTCATTCCTGTTCTGGTTCTGAGTCCGCCAACAAAGCACAAAAAATGAAACCAAACATAAAAAGTAAACAAAAGACCGACATAATAAAACTTAACACAAGGACTAAAAATAAAACTAAAAGTTCAAAAACGGAGGCGAGTCGGGATGGATTATGATTTAGCAACTTTCAATAAAAGATTAACTTAACGCCCACTCTAGTTCTGGCTCCGATAAAGACAAAACACAAGATCAAAAGCAAGACTGTTAGGATGGGGTTGGGAATGTTTTTTTATTGAAGTTTTAGAACCTGATTTGTTTATAGCTCCGATTCCAACAAACTAAAATAAAATAAAACAAAGGGTTGGAAGCAAAAAGACTTCAGACTTTGTTTCAAAGACAATAAAAGATAAAAAACAAATGGGGTGGTTATGCAAGGCATAATAGAACCTTCGTCTTATCTTTGAAAGACTTCGACTTTACAGAATGAGACTCAATCCCCATAAGTGTGTCTTCAGCGTAGATGTTGAAAAGCATCTTTGGTTTATAGTCTCTTATAATGGAATCAAAGTTAACACAAATAAGATTGATGCTATTGTTAACATGCCTCCACCAAGGAACATCACCGAGTTGCAAAGTTTACAGGGCAAGATCTAGGCGATTTGTAGATTCATATCTCAGTTGGCTAATCGTACCCTCCCTTTCACTCGCTTATTGAAAAAGGATGTTCGCTTCATATGGGATGAAGAGTGTCAAAAATCCTTTGAATCCATCAAAGCTTACTTGACCAATCCTTCTATATTAATGTCGTCTATGCAAGATAGACCTATCATGCTTTACCTTGCTACATCACCATATGCTTTGGAAGCTCTGCTAGCTCAGTATGATGACACAAGAAGAGAGAGAGTGGTCTACTACATTAGTCGAGTCCTTGTTGATTATGAAACCCATTATTCATCCATGGAGATGAAATGCCTCTCTCTTGTTTTCACTACGCAGAAGTTCAGGCACTACTTCCTCCATGTTGAAACTCATGTCATAGTGAAAACAAATCTTTTGAGACATCCGTTCTCTAGCGTGGACCTTGCGGGAAGATTAGCGAAGTGGGTTATGTTACTTTCTGAGTTCAATATAAAATTTGTCACTCATAAATCAATAAAGGGACAAGCAGTTGTCAATCAATTAGTAGACGCTTCTTCGTCTCACTCCTTCCCTAGGTTGGATCTGTTCACTGATGAGAATATTTTCACAATTAACTATGACCTCAAATGGAAGATGTACTTCAATGGATTGAGGTGTCAGACTGGTTTCAGAGTGGGCGTGGTCCTGATATCCCTTGAAGGCAAACCGGTCCCCCTATCCTTTCGATTAGATTTTCCTTGCACTAATAATATCGTTGAGTACGAAGCTCTTATTGTTGGCTTACATGTTGTGATTGCATTAAAGATCAAACATATTCGTATACTAGGTGACTCTAAACTTGTTGTGAATCAAACCACGTGAACTTACCAAGCTAAACAAAGTAGATTTTTCTTATACCGAGACCTCGCTTTGTCCTTGCTTAATTAGCTTTCCTCTTTCACAATAAATAGTGTTCCTAGGAGAGAAAATAGACATGCATATGCCATGGAAAGCGCCGCTTCCTTGGTACCTTCAAAAGAGGACACAAAATAATCACTTTATGGTTTGGGTCGCATGAACCCCTACAATTTCTGACCAACCTGAGCCCAAATCTCTGGCTTGTTGTCATGCAGACTTGAGAGAGTGGTTCTCTAGTATCTACAATTACTTAAAGACTGGAAACTTTCCTGATGATGCGACAAAAATGATCGCACCCATATACAAAATCTTTTAGCGTGTTACATCATCTTATCTAGCGTTCTTTATCAAAACTCTTATAATGGCTTGTTGCTAAGATGTCTCACTAAAGCATAAATACCCCTTGCCCTTAAAGAAGCCCATTCGGGCTCTAGGGGTGGACATTTCAGTGGTAGATCCTTGGTGACAAAACTCGTACACATGGGATACTATTGGAAAACAATGGAACAAGATTCCTTCAGTTTTGTCAAGAAGTGCCTTCAATGTCAACATCATAGCCGTCTTATCCATGCTCCTACTCAAGAGTTATAGAATCAAACTTCTCCTTGGCCATTTGCAAAATGGGGGTTGGATATTATTGGAAAAATATCACCTCCTTCTTCCAAAGGACATACCTTTATCATTACCGCTACAGATTATTTCACAAAATGGGTCGAAGCTATTCCACTCTGATCTACGAATGTTGAAACTATCTATAGCTTCCTCTTGAACAATATCATTTCTCATTTTAGGTTGTTTGCTACACTTGTTTCTGATAATGGTACACCATTTAAAAACAAGGAAGTAAAGCAGTTCTTGGAGAAATTTCATATTCAACATAGGTTTGCTACACCATACTATCCACAATCCAATGGTCAAGAAGAAGCTTCTAATAAAACACTTGAACTCATTCTTCGTAAAATAGTTAACAAACACGTCACAGATTGGCATATTCAATTAACATATACTTTGTGGGGTTATCGAATGAGTTTTCATACGGCGATGGGAACGACACATTATAACCTCGTGTATGGTGCCAAAGCTATCATGCCTTTGGAGTTGGAACTTCCATCTTTGTAGGTTTCCCTTAGAGGGTTAATTGACAATGAAACCTACTGAACTAACTACTTGTAGTAGCTAGAGATACTCGATGAGCATCGTTTATAGGCCCTCAATCATTTTAAAGCCTATCAGCAGTCGTTATCAAGACAATATAACTAGGGTGTGCTTCCTAGGACCTTTAAGCTATGAGACCTGGTTCTATATAAAAATCAATGGAATGTAAAGACGCCACCTAATTAGAAAGAGAATTTTCTTCCTAACTAGCTAGGTCCTTACATCATGATTTATGTGTATGGTTCGGGTGCCTACGGATTATCATCTATGGATGGAACACCCTTAAAAGAACCTGTTAATGTGATACATTTTTGTCGATACTACATGTAGTGTCCTAATGTATCACATGTGTGGTTTTCTCCCTAGAAGGTAGTAATACTACATATATTGAAATTTGTTCATTTTCACATCATGAATTTTTTTTTTTTATGACATAACCATGTGTGTGATAAAACATATATATATGTGTCTGACTATGCTATGTATTCATACATAACATTACATCTTTTAAAGTAATTATATCATCATAGTATTTAATTAACATGTACCCAAATGTGTTTAATTAAATCATGATTAGCATCTGATGTAAGCATACAATCCATATAAGAAAATAACATCCATAGCATGAGCATACATGAAAATGAAAAACATACACATAAACAAAGCCATGATAATGAAACTTATATATATATATATATGTCCAATGTATGAATCAAATGTCATGTGCATGTATTGGGACACTGCTATAAAAAATGAGTGGCTACTGAATATGTGTATACAAAATATCTACAAGTATATATATGCATCTATATTTGGCTACAAAAATGATATGCAGAAGAGGGACTCCTATCCCTGGAGTGCATGGCTCCCTAAGCCCTCTAGCTCAGGTGGTCGCTCTAGTACTCTAGGAGGAGGTTGCACGGTGGTCTACGAACATGATCGATGTGAGTGTGATACAAATAAGCCCGCCTGTATCCCTCTGAGCTCCCCCTACAACAAAAAAATATCCATATTCACCTGGATTATCTCCTACTACAATTGTTGAACATATTTCAAGATCAAAATTGTCAGTTGTGCATCGAGCTCATCAATGCGGCTCTGAAGGGCATCACGTGCCACCTTGGCAACATCAACCCTCCTCACTACTACATCTCACTCAAAAATCACCATTTGTAGCTCCCCCGACAGTTGGTCTCACTGTCCTCGAATGGCCGTTAGCTTTGCAGTCAGTTGTATGACCTTTGTAGTCCTCAGATGCACTACCGGCTCAAAGGTGGGGGTATACCTCCCTACTGAAGCTGATCGGTAGGCCTTGAGGACTATCCCCTGGATCGACATGACTGGGGCCACCTCTAAAATACATTGAGCAATGAGCCTAGTCCATCCCTATGCATCCTCTATAATCACAGAGAGAGAAATAGAAATCAATACCAGATGGCATATATAAATAATAATACACAGAAAGATAAAAATAATGAATAGGAAAGTAATGTACTATGTATACCTGGATCCCCTGATTTCTATGTGGGATTAGGGTGTGGGTTGATGCTAGGGCCTACACCACTGGTATTCATGACTGACCCTAGCGATGCTAGTTCTACTGCTAATGGAACAGTGGAGACTAGTGGCACTAATGAGACAAGGGTAGTTGCGGAAGGAGCTGATCTCCTCCGTCGTCTCAGCCTCATGGGTGTCGCCTCCTCCTCTCGTGCCAGCTCCTCCTCTGCACTGCCCTGCTAGTGGCCTCTCTTCCTATCCTATGGGGGCTAGGGGGCATGTCCTCCTATGGGCATGCGTCCCCTCTCAGGGAACCCTTACTGAAAATTGGAGCAGGATGATGCCTCTCCCACCACCGTGTGAAATCTGTTGCTACCTTGACATTATCTACCATCGCCATGGCCGATAGATCATGGTTGGGATCATAATCGTCCAAGAAGATTATTTCCATGATAGTAGGGCAAGGAAAATCACCTACCCTCACTGCATTGCGGTGTGCCCTAGTGTATATGGGCACGTCGGGCGGTATGGTCTGAATACGACCATGCTACCACATGGCCTGACTCCAGTAATAAGGGACAATAACAAAATCGTGGTGACCAACCAAAAAAGGGTCTTGCTATAGGTTCCTCAGGAACCTGCTATCATCGACCCACCTGAAATATTGATAGTGTCTCCAACAAACTTCTCCAGTGGCAACAGTGTCAAACTTTAGCCTCCAAAATTATAAATCACCGAAATGCCACTGGCCTGTCATATTATAGCAGTGGGTCATCAGGATCTGATACGATTGTCACTAGGGAAAACTGACTGGCCAAGTGCACATAATGTGGGTGAAAGCCCGCATCTACAAAAGTGTGCAAGTTGTGAGACAACGGTACTCGTAATGCATGTACCACCCAAACTTCTGGTATAGGTGCACTAGCATGTTGCACCCCCAGACAAAAATAGTTTGATGCTCTACCATCTCTCTAATGATAGGGATGAGGGCCACATGAAGGTGTGAGCCTCGCTCGTCTATGGTGATGTAGAAAGTGACTGTGACTACCATCACCCGACATAACCACAACATTGTGGTCCTCGCCCGGTCATACCAGTGAGTGTAGATATGACCAGTGTCATCATTGCTGTCTATCCTCCCTGTGCAGTAGAGGACACCATCGCTATGCTCCCACGTTGATTGGGTGTCATCTAGGGCCACCCACCATCCACATATGGGTAGCCCGAGGATCCGATAGATGTCCTTGAAAGTGATAGTCATCTCTCCACATGGTAGCTGGAAAGATGATTTAGTGGCATCCCACCGCTCCATCAAAGCGATGAGCATCCTCTTGTGGTATCGCATCTTTGACATAGTGAATATGTGCCAGAGACCGACCCACTCCAAGTGTGTGATCTCGTCCTGAGAAAGAGGATCCCTTTGCTCCCAGATGAGTTAGAATACTCGCCCTCCAGGATGCTCCTACAAAAGGTAAAAAAGTTCTAAGTAAGAAACATAATTGTGATAAGCAAAAATGTAAAAGGACATATGCATGTCGCCCAAACGTTTGTGTGCCATGTATGTGTCTCGGACTACCATGGTCGCTCGAAGCACGCCAGTGTGTCCTTAGGATGATAGCGCAGATCTAGGACTCCAACGCATGTCACAGACGACGTGTATTGTGGAAATGAGCATAGTTTTAGGATGCTTGCACACCTTGATGAGTGGAAAAATGCACAAAATTAACTAAAATACATTAAAAAAATGGGGCTAAGAGGCATACTAGGTCCACCTCGTGACCCTCAGTGATGTCCTCACATAGCTTCTCTAGCCTTGATGCCTCATACTCTCTCCTACTTGACATTTTTCTGAATTTTCTCTCATAAAAGTCAACAATTTGCTCATAGTGAATAGTGAAAATGACCCTTCTAGGGGCCCACATAGGTATATATAGGCCCCTAGGGGCCCATTTTCCCTAGAGTTTGTGGCTCTGTGGTTTCTCCTGAATTTACCCCACCATGCTAGGGGAAAAATTAGGAGGGGGAATATAGTCATCTCTTGATCATATTTTTAGTCTAAATCGGTGACTTTTTCTTGATCATTCTTCTCTTCATGGTAGTTTCTTCTGATTTTTTGAAACTGACTCAAAATCTTAGTTTTGTAGGATACGGTTTTGAACGATTTCTCATGAGCATGGTATTGTTGTCCATTGAGCTCGAAAGCTAGGGGCATCCTCGATACTAGTTAGCTTGACCTTAGTGATCTCTATGGACCCTCTTTTTGGCCCACATTTCTGTAAAATTATGAATTCAGGTGAAATTTTTCTTCTCTACTTTAGTGTGGCTAATTTTTTCCAAATCGAGCCCACTAAAGTGGGGGAAAAATGTAATGTCACAAAATTGCACCTGGGGAAATTCCACATTTTCGCATCTTGCCTAGCATTTATGACACCTTAGAAACATTAATGGAAAAACCCCATGAGTCTGAATTTTGCAATTCTGACTCCATGTGGACACATAGCGAGATGACAAAAGCCTGACAAGGCATTTCTCGAAAATCTAGGCTTTGGATGCTTGTGGAGCGCGCGGATGTCTGCACGACATGCTAGCATCCTTGCAATTTTTCGTGTTTGAAATGATGAATCTAGAACCCTAACCCTTGCAACATGTATCTTGGCGGTTAGGTCTCGAGTGAAACGAATTTGTGCCACCCTTGCATGCATGAAAACCCCCTTTTGGCTCTCATTTTGGGGTTGGAAGTCATCAATTGAAGCACTATCACTACTTTCTCTAGTCCTGGGTTAGCTCTATCCTAGAATAGCATCACTTTTACAAGAAAATCCATGCCGAACTAAGGTCCCTCCAACAGCTACAAGCTCTCAAGTAGCTACCAGCTCTCAAGCAGCTACCAGCTCTCAAGCAAGCACATAATAGTGTGCCTATGTGATCTGAAAGAGGGCCTTGACCCTGGGTAACTCTCTCTCTCCCTATCACTCTTTCTTATTATCTCATTTACTACTTTGTGGTGCGGGCTCTACTTCGAAGCGGGTTTTTCTTTCACCACGCACTTTGTTTACTTCCTTTACACTCTTTTCCAAACTTGGTTGTCTGTGGAGGTGGGAACACCAAAATGGGGGTCTAACTGAGGCAAACTCCTATACAGCCCCAACATTTTCCACTTGATCTTTGTGTCTAGGTTACGAAGTGGAGCTTGAAATAAAGATTCAGACACATGAAGTAATATTATTTTGAGTTCTTTTTTGTTTCCCTTTAGTTTCTAGTTTTTTGTTGATTATCTGGTCTTCCACGTTTTTTACCCGAGTCTAGAAGTGAGATTCATCTTCACCCGCTTGAGCTCCTGATTTCTTCACGGCTTATGATTCCAGCGCATCTTTTAGATGACAACGCGTTGTGTTGGCGTCCTAAAATTACACTGACATATTTTGGTCGAGAGCTCCTCAGCCGAAGGTGGAGATCTAGAAGTCTGCTCTCTCGGGGTCTAGGATTACTTTCCTTCTTTCCTTCATAGTTTCATCGATTCATTCAAGTTGAGGTGTATAAGGGCAGTTCATTCCCTAGTGATCTCTTGAGAATAGAGAGACCCATGTGCAGCGAATCCCTCTTATATCACAGATAGACCCTAGTGCAGCCTTAGATTCTCTTAAGACAAGAAAGTCTCTTCTAAAGAAGAGTAGAGAAGAAGTACCCATTGAATTGTTAAACAACATTAGGTTTCTTCATTTTGAGCGTGATGAACTAGAGTTGGCTCAACAAACTTTTATGAAGGCATTTGGGTTGAATTCATAAATAAAAGCCCCAGTGCCAATTATGTAGTTTTTTTGTGCGCTTTAAGGATATTGAATTCTTCTATAAACTAGAAGAAGGTGGAGTTTCACTTGAGTTACCATGGGTTAAGTCACAACACTATTTAATCTTGCTAGGTTGTTTGAATAGCTACATGATACTGAAAAAGAAAATATTTTATACAGGCCAAAAAATTTCAAGTTTCCTGATTATATGGATGTATATCTACGTCTTGCAAGCATGGCTCAGGCTTAGAATGAGATCCAAATAATCCTAGAACTAATTGGGGATGCACTTAAGGTGGATAAAAACTCATCAAATTCTTTATGTGTGCTTGGAATCATGGAACTAAAAACAAATGACTAGCTTAAAGAAAAAGAAACAATTAAAGTAGCATGCCAAATTGTCTTGGCTAATGAAGCAAAATGAAAAGTTGATGAAGAACGAAGGGTTTAGATGGAAAGGAGAAAGAAAGAGGAATAAATTTGGTGGGTGATGCAACAAGAGGAGCAATTTGAAAGTGTGAAGTAATTATGGAAGAGTAAGCATAAGGACAGGGATGATGACGTTGATGAGGTTGGTCAATCTGAGAAGAAATAGAAGAAGGAAAAGAATAAAAAGAAGAAGGATAAGGACCACAAGGCTTATGATTTGTATATGGAGGAACCTGATGTTGCCATGGAAGATGAGGCAAATTATATGAGTGATAAGGAACAAGATGATGCAAAAAATTCCCAAGATCTTCTTGCAGCTGTAGGTCTAGAAGACTCTGATGATGGTGAGACAAATTCTTTAGTTTAACCAAAATCATGAAGGAGACATACATACTTTGATTCTGAAGATGATGAACCATTGAAGAAACAGAGTCTTAGAGAAGATGATCCATATGATGATGATGTCTAGGCTTAATGAGCTTTAACCAAACCTAGCTCCTATTTTCCAAAACAAAAATCCCCAAGGCCCATGGGAAATGAATGATGAGCATTTGAGTTTAAACAAACTAAAATAGGTTTCCCATAAAAAACAAGAAAGAGGAAAAATGAAAAGATAACATACAAATAATTCATTTGAGGTTTTTGATAAGATCTCATTTAATTGTGTCAAATGGATTTGAAAGTGAACAAGCATATTTTATTGACTAAAATTTTGAGGTAGCCTATCCATAGTCATTGTTTGCATCATCTTCTCTTGGAATCTATTGAAACTCAAATGCTCATCATTCATTTCCCATGGGCGTTGGAGATTTTTCTCTTGGAAAATAGGAGCTAGGTTTGGTTAAAGCTTAGGAAGCCTAGACATCATCATCCTATGGATCATTTTCTCCCAGACTCTATTTCTACAATGGTTCATCATCTTCAGAATCAGAGTATGTATGTCTCCTTCGTGATTTTTTTGAAACTAAATAAATTGTCTAGCCATCATCAAAGTCTTCTAGAGGTACAGCTGCAAGAAGATATTGGGCATTGTTTGCATCATCTTGTGCCTTATCACTCATAAAATTTGACTCATCTTCCATGGAAACATCAGGTTCCTCCATATAAGAATCATAAGCCTTTTGGTCCTTATCCTTCTTCTTTTTCTTCTTTTCCTTCTTTTGCTTCTTCTCAAACTGACCAACCTCATCATCGTCAACATCACTTTCCTTACGCTTACTCTTCCATAATTCCTTCACACATTCAAATTGCTCCTCTTGTTGCATCACCCACCAAATTTCTTCCTCTTACTTTCTCCTTTCCATTTGAATCCTTTGTTCTTCATCAACTTTTCATTTTTCTTCATCAACCAAGACAAGTTGGCGTGCTACTTTAATTGTTTCTTTTGCTTTAAGCTAGTCATCTATTTGTAGTTCCATGTTTCCAAGCATACATAAAGCATTTGATGAGTTTTTATCCACCTTAAGTGCATCCCCAATCAATTCTAGGCTTCGTGCATTGTAGAAACAGATTCCAAGAGAAGATGATGCATACAATGACGATGGATAGGCTACCTCAAAATTTTATTCAATCAAATATGCTTTGTCCCTTCCAAATCCATTTGACATAGTTAAATGAGATCTTATCAAAAACCTCAAATGATTCATTTGTATGTTATCTTTTCATTTTTTCTCTTTCTTTTTTTTCATGGGCAACCTATTTTAGTCTTTATTTTAGAACATTTTGTGTGTCCTTCATTGTATTATTCTTTATCTTTCTATCAAATTCTAGATTAAAAGAACCTATAATTGAAAATGGATTAATTCATGTATTTTTATTTTATAGTCCTAAATAGGTGGATTAAATTATTCTGGTGTTAAACAAATCTTGTACAATGTAATGTCCCCTTTTTTAAATGAAACTAAGTTGAAACTCAAATGCTCATCCTTCATTTCCCATGGGCCTTGAGGATTTTTCTCTTGGAAAATAGAAGTATAATAATAACTCAAGAGCATCTTAATGTCATAAAAGGGGCAACTTAAGTGTTGGCACAAAGACCAGGAAATATTTATGATGCAAATGGAGCAACCATTGTGCTAGCTGAAAGGGGTTAATTTGATATTGCAAAGGAAATTTTTACACAAGTAAAAGAAGTTTTTGTAGGAAACATATTTGTTCAAATGTCTAATGTGTGGGTAAATCTAGGACATGTTTACTTTTTACAAGGACAATTTGCGCTTGTAGCGAAAATGTTTATGTTGCAAATGGGGCAACCACTGTAAAGTGTTGGCACAGAGACCAAGAAATGTTTATGCTACAAATAGGGCAGCCATTGTGCTAGCTGAAAGGGATCAATTTGATATTGTAAAGGAAATATTTACACAGGTACAAGAAGTTGTTGTAGGAAACATCTTTGTTCATATACCTGATGTGTGGGTAAATCTAGCACATGTTTACTTTGCACAAGGACAGTTTGCGCTTGTAGTGCAAATGTATCAAAATTGTTTGAGGAAATTCTATTTTGGCACTAACACCCAAATTTTATTATATTTATCTCAAACACATTATGAAGCAGAACAGTGACAAGAATATAAAGAACATTATTAAGAGCAGTAGACTGTAATGAGCATTTTGAATTTATGTTTAATGTAATGAGGGTAATGTAATGAGGGTTTAGAATTACCTCTAAATTCACTGTAGAGGGCGTCCCCAAATCTGATTTCTCTACAGAGGGCCTTAATGAATTCAAATTTTTTGTAACAAAATCCGAATTCCTAGCCCTTGCCCACCTTTTTAGAAGTCTCTAGGTCCTCTCTGAATCCTTATCGCCCATGCAAGTAGCTACTAAAACTGATCAAAATGCCTCATGCCAAGCTAACAAATGAAGCGAGGTTTGTAATGAACGAATGAAGCGAGGTCTGCAATGAATGGATGAAGCAAGGTCAAGCAAGATGAATGAACATGAATACATTGCAACAATAATTTTCCGACTTGTTTTTTAAATTTTTTGTCTAATTTGGATTTGATGACTAACTCTTTAGTCATTTTTATTTTTGTGATTAAATAATTTTATAGTCAATGACCAGATTAGTCATTTATTTACTCATTTATAGCTGAGTTGCAAAAAATGAGTAGAATTAAGTCATTTTTAGCTGTTGTGACTAAAATATTTAGTCACCTAGTCATATATTTGCCAAATTCTACTAGTGTTAGGAGGAGCTGTAGACTTATTAGCTTAATCATTCACACCTCCAATTAGAAGATGATTAGAATCAATGAGGTCTTGCACAATATTTTTAAGACACTTACAATATTCCATACCATTTCCATTTTTTCAGTGGTAATGGCAATAAGAATTTGGCATATAGTTTGCGGGTAATGATTTATTAGGATCAAGAGCTCAGAAAGGAGGTAAGGCAAGCATATTATTTTCTACGAGCTGCAACATGATATTATTAAGGGTATCAAGTAGAGGCATAAATTTTATATTCCTATCCACAAAGGTATATGATTTTGTCATCTTTATAGCAACCACTTGGTTATCAACTTGTTGATTTGGTTGAGGGGAACTAAATTGTAAAAATCCCCTATTCTATTTCTTGTATGGTTGGTAACTATTTTGAGGTGCAGATTTGGACTTTTTAGGATGGCTAGAAGGATTTTTCACATCATGACTATAAGACAAATTTTGACAATCAAAAAGGGCCATACATAACTGTGTGAAGGATGGGAATTTCAACATCTCAAGTTTGGTTTGGAGCTTGCTTTGTAAATTGGTAATAAACATTCATTGAAGGTTGGCATCAATAATCTTAATGTTTATTTGTGAGTAAAGTGTTTGGTATCTCACTATGAAATCAATCACCTTCTCATCATCCTTTTGTTTGCATGTCATTAAATCAGCTAGGGTCATCTTGGGACCCATGTGAATGTGGAAGTGGTTGTAAAAAGCATCAATAAGCTCATTGAATGAACCAATTGAATTATTTGGGAAGGAGAAAAACCACTCTAAAGCAGAATCCTTTAATGACCTAGGGAATAGTTTATCCAAGAGCTTATATTCAAAGATAAAATCACTACATATGGTTGTAGAAGTGGACACATAGCTAATTAGGATATCCTTTCCCACCATATTTCTCAAAATCTAAGAACTTCTATACCTTGTGGCATTTTTTCTCTCAATATCTCCAAGGATAACATATTGGTTTTGATGTATTGTGAAGGTTGACCATTGTTTTTTTGGTTTGGGGTTGTGACTTGTTGTTGGAGGGATGCCATGCTTTGCAAAAGTTAGTTAATGATGGCATCATTGCTATTATAAGGTGGAGGGGAGTAAAGTGGAATAGTGTATATATGCAGAGGGCAAGTCAATTGTAAATTTGTGAGGGAGGATGGTTGAGGATATATTTTATTTGAATGCACAAAGCTAGAAGGATTCCTTCTGGAAATGCGTAAGGAGGTATTGATATTGCTAGTAGGCTAAATGGTTGTGGTAATTTGAGTACTAGTGTATGTAGGAATGGAAATGGGTATTGTAGAAGGAGGAATTGAAGTTCTACATTGGATTTGAGTTGACCCCAAATCTTGATTACAGCTAGTAGGTATGGTGTTGTTAACATCATGCACATTGGTTGTAGGTAAGGAATTCATGGGAAATGAGGTATGCATACTATGCTCCATAGGGGGTTGATTATTAGTACTATTAGAAAGAAAGTTAGAAAATCCAAGATCCATGGTGAATGATGTATTGCGGTATGATATGAGTCTCGAACTATGTCTCACAATAGTATTCCTAATAGGACACCAAGTTGTAAATCTCATACAAGTTTTGCAAACTTATTGTACAAACCCAAAATGGAAAGAGGCTTAAAATCCAATGCAGTGACCTAAAATGTAATGTGTAAATGTAATTTTTAGATCCTACAAAAGGTAATTTACTGATTACACTATGTAACAATATAAAAATGAAGTCTTGTAAATGAAATTTTGAAATTATAAAATGCACTGAATGTTCCAAATTAAGCTAGATATGATGAAATGAATGAAACAGAAACTCAGTAAACTAAAATAGAAATCTGATGACAGCAAATAGAAACATAGAATTGAAGATTTGAATTTCTAGAAATGCAGATTATAGCCTGGTTAGGGACTCATTCACCCTATGGTGAAAGGATCCTAGGTTAGGTTTTTGAAACTGATTTTTACAAATTTTCAAGTGTTTTCTAATGTTTTTTAGATTTATTTATTTTACAGTAATTTTTAGTTTGATTTTTTGTAAATGCAATGTGAAATTTAAGTGCAAAATGTGACAAAATGATGAGCTAAAACACCTAGTTTGATATGCAATTTTTGTTTCAATTTTCAAATGAAAATTTATATGATGTAAATGATATTCAATATGACTGTTTTTTTTGTATTTTTCATATTTAAAGAATGCAAACAATGCAATCCTAAAACCCTAGATGAGATGCAAATACAAACTAGAAACCTTAAATGAGATCTAATTCAATGCAAATGAATGTAGATGAATGCAAGATCTAAATTTAGGATGAAAAGGACTCCAAAATCAGAAAAATAGAATCCTCAAAAAGGTCGAGTTCACCATAATGAAACGAAGGAAAATATGGTGAACCAAAATGAATTAACAAAATGATGAACCGGATTTCACTAGGTGTTTCATTCAATTATGCGGGTTATAATGCAAAAATGAATATAAAAAATTAAATCTAACTGATATACCAATCAAAAGGTAGGTTTTAAGAGGGTCAAATGTTGTGTACCTATTGTAAAAATTTATTTTTCAGACCTCACTGAGGACTCATTTGCTCTATGGTGAATGGGTCAGGGCTAGGGTTTTGGAAAATTTATTTCTGAGTTTTGTTCTTCAATGTTTGGACTCCCAGATCCTAGAACTGGAGACTGTAGAAAACTTGAAAATAAATTTTGTAGCTCAGTATCCATGATCTTGCAAGAAAGGTCACAACTTTGACAACTTTTTTTCTTCAAATCATCTTCAACCTAAAACCTGCAATCACACATCAAGGGAGAAGAAAAATGTTGTTTTTTTAGGGAATAGAGGTTTTCCTTGGTCAAACCTCATTTTGGTAACTAAACCTTGTAATGAAATGAAACATGAAAGGAAAGATGAATGAACAAAATGAAACATCACAACTCACCAATCCTCAATTGAACCTTGGAGTACAAATCTAAAAACTAGCATGAAGTAGCCTCAATGAATGTAGATCTTGATCATGAAACTTGATGTGAAATAATGCTTGTGCTACATCAACACATAAGCTCAACAACATGCATGATCCACTATGCATTTGACATAATGAAATGACTCTTTATTGCTACAATATTCTTCAATAAATCTTCCCTTGAAAGCCTTAGAAATGCTCTTGTGAACTCTTGATCTCATAAATTTTCTATTAGGACTTGGACAATTGAATGCTTATAGCCTGAACTTTGTGAAATAGCCTTATATCTATACATAACTTAAGATTAATTCCAAAAATTCAAATAAGACAAGCTGACATCAGATCTAGGAATTGAAATCATTAAAATACCGCCAAAAACATATTCCAAGGGGGGGTCCTAGGGTTAAGTGAGGAATCCATCACCATGTGGTGAATGGGTCCTAGCACACTTAACTAGGACACACTTCAGGGGATGTTAAATTTTATGTGAAATTAAGGTCCTACGACCTAGTGAGGACCCATTCGCCAAGTGGAAAATGGGTTCTAGGTCACTAACCTAGGACACACACCTTGTAAAATTAAGTGTTGTGTAATATTATTTATGAATGTTGGGTTTTATTTCTCGGAATTTGCAATTAATTAGGCTTAGATTTGAATTAGAGGGTCCAATTAACCTCAATTAACCTCAATTAATTAATAAAGCCCTAGAATAGTGTGAAAGTGTAAAGATACACTTTACAACACCCTAAATAAGGCACAATTAAGTTCGTTTTATTATTAATTACTCATTCCCAAATTAAGTGTGGAAAAGGGGTACTTTTTTGACACTACAATATCTACTTATCTTTCTCTTACTAATTCCAAAAATAGGTATTATTACTATTTGAAAGTGTTTTCACTATCATTGTTTGCATACTATAGCTATTGGATAGTTTATGGGTGCTTATACATTTAGTTGGATTATATATAAGCGGGATTAGGGAATCTAAATAGTATGATAAGAAGATACCTTGATTATATTGCTTGATTAACCTAGCATAGGGAAGTTAATAGGGTAATAGGTTAATATCCTAGTAATACAAGGTTGTATTTGTATTATCTGTATGAGTTATGTTTCTTTTCAATGAAAGGGATTGAAATCCTAATATAAGTATTATGACTTTACTATTTAAAGAATTATGTTATTTTATGAATACCTTTATTTGATAGTTTAACCATGGGTGGAAAACTTACATTCTTGATTTTTTATTACCCTTGAAAGTAGGAGATTATTTTATTCCCCAGGGTTAGGGTATACACTTGAATGAGTTTATATAGATATTCAACAATAGGGTTGAAAAATGTATTAGAGATGTATATGTTCTAATTACCTTTGTAAATGATATTATATTATACTTGATCAAGATTCCATACCTATTCACGGTATTCAAATCTTAGCGAAGGGGATTTTACATTGTGGCAAACCAAAGCCGTAATGCGAGGATATTTTAAAGTGAAGAAGCAAAGACTCCTCTCAAGTAGAAAATGTTTTCCAAATTGGATATCAGCTTATCAGACATTTTAACATGTGAATATATGTGTCATATTGAGGGAAAGGATATATGATTGTTTATGAACATAAAAATGTAGGTACCTTATATAAATAATGTAAAGCATAAATTGGAAAGAACCATGAGGAAATTGGAGATTAGTCAAATGGTTCTTAGTTGAATTATTAGAAGTTAAATAACTTATTATGCTGACTTATTATTGGAAATTACTATGAATGTAATATTTTATATGATATTTAGTGTCAAGAATAACCACATTGGTCATGGCATCCTAGAAGGATGCAACCATACTAGATATGAACATAGAGTCTAAAACTTAATACAAAGAAGTAACCTTCAATTCAAGTTTAATACTAGATTATTATACATATCAACATATTGACAGTGCTTTCGATTGAGACTAGGTGTGTCCAATCGATAACATGGTGTCATAAATATTAACTAATTATGCATGAACTAGGAGAGACATTACTCCCATGATTAAAAGAAAGAAATTGAATAAGAGGCACTTGCCAGATCTGGATTGTTACAAATGTGTAATAGGGTATTCAAGAGGTTTGGTCAAATCTAATTGATCATTTAAACTATTATTTGGTTGTCACCACTTTTGAATGAAGTATTGTTTATGATATTCAAACATTGGGGTCAAACCAAGAGGAAATTTATTCACAATTCAATAAAGTTTCCAAGTCGAGTAAGGGGGTGGGTGAGCATACGACACTACTTCATAGAAAGTGGGTTTATTATATATATGAAAAATTTGGCCAAAGTAAGTGTAGAAGTCGTTGCATACACTTTGTCAGTTTTGTAACATGTCCAATGTTTTACCTATTGTTTCCACCTAATTTTAACCCATATGTGAATAGTTTAAGTTCACCAATGCATAGCAATAATTTTTTTCCATATTTTTTATTTCAATAATAAAGATGCATACTTGAAATAATCCAATTTTAAATTTCCATTGCATTAATAAGGTAGAATTACATAATACCATGTAGTGGTTTTATTTTTCAAATAACATTACATAATCCCATGTAATGATTCAACTACGTATAGCATTACATAATCCCATATAATGATTTCAATTTATAAATAACATTGCATAATCCCATGTAATGATTTTACTTTTCAAGTATACTTTCAATAAGATACAAGATCAAGGTTACATACTTAGCTTTCAAGAGCTCAATTAAACAAGTACAAATGGTCCAAATGTCCCTTCTTGGGCATATATCCTCAAATCTCAATTGTCAATTGCATGAGGAAAAGTATCACCCAAGTGCTTTTCCTCCAACCACAGACTTACTATATCCCCCTGCACATCTAACTAATTGGTAAGATGGACCTCCCTTCAATGAATATATTGGTCAAGTAACCCTCATAATATAGCCTATCTGAGCATGGTGATGTTTCCTACATAACTAGAGCTACCATATAATGGATACCCACCTGCATGCATGACATTCCCACCCTAGTTATGCAATCCTGGCCCACAGTGAACCGATAAGTGTACGTAATGGAAAATTACACTTACTTTGCCCAAAGATTTTATATTTACATCAAACTCACTTTCCAAGAAGTGGTGTCTCACTTTTATGAAGTGGAAGTTGTATGTTCACCCAACCCTTTGCTCAATTTTGTAAATAACATTACCATTGTAAGTCTTGACAAGATAATTCCACATATCACATAACATGATTCCAATCCAAAAGGTAATGTGCATTCAAGTGATATAATTGACCATCTAGGTTACTCCCATCCATGTATTATCCTAATCCTAGGAATAAATCACATTACCAAAAAAAATTTACATAACTCCATAAACTAGTAATTTCAATATAGCACTTCAATGCAATATCATTTCCTATACATCATAATCCACGCAAGAATACATATGGTTTATAGTATCCTATATGTTATTATAGTTCTTTATAGTTATCACTATTTGACTATTACCATCAAATGCTAAAAACATTCATATTAAACTAATATTATTTCTTTCATCAACATTCCCTTTTGATTATTCTCTATGTCTCATGGTTCTTTCCAAGTTATCCTATAAGGTTTCTATGTTCCCATGCTCACAAACATTCATAAGAATTTTCCTTCAATAAGACTCATATATTCACATGTTCACAATGTTCACTAAGTTCATATCTAATCTAGAGAACATTTTCGGCTCGAGAGGAGTTTGTGTTGCAAATATTACTATCGTTTCACCAAAATATCAACATGTTAATGCTCAATACAACTGTTGGATTTATACAAGATCCAAGATCCACAGGAGGTGATTAAACCATGTCACAAATCCTGAGTGCCACACTGGCCCATGTTGAGGAGACCAAGGGAGACACCTTGCAACAATCCCCCCAGAACAAGTGAGGGGTTCAAACCTATGACCTTGACTCTGATACTAATTGTTACAAAGATGGTTCTCGTTGCACCAAAAGATCGACTTGTTAATGTTTGATACAACTATTGGATTTATATAAGCTCGAATACCCACAAGAGGTGGTTAAACCATGTCCCAAAGCCTGAGTGTCATGTTGGCCCACACCAAGGAGACCAAGGGAAACACCTTGCAACATTTTATGCTTCTACACCTTTAAGTCCCCTCATATTACGACTTTGGCTTGTTAGATCGTAAGTCCTCTTCTAGAATACCATGAATAGGTATAGAATCTTAGTCAGATATAAGGTAATAGCATGATCAAAAAATAAATTTTTCAACCCTATTTTTGAATGTTGATATAATCATATTCAAGTATATACCCTAACCCTAGGGAATAGACTATTCTCCTACTTTCAAGGAAATATAAGTAACCATTCAAGGATAAACTATTAACATGATTTGCATAACATCATAATCTATCAATGATGACATAATTCATCTAACTTGCTATCATTCTCGAGCATTACCAACATCATAACTCATGCAATAAAATAAGTAACATGCAACAATCATGGTATCATATACCTTCTAGATAGTTTAATATAACTATGTCATACATTCATGAAAATTATGATAAATACACATAGGTATCATACTAATATGATATTTGAAACAACTTATTTCCAATCTAGCTATATGCACAAGCTTGCTTAACTACTATGGTAAACAACTATAACTTTCTCAAGAACTTGCATTCATTCACTAAATCATAGATTCTAAAATAGAAGGAATAATGGGTAAGAAAGACTAGCATTCCTGGAAATTAGCTTACAATATAGAATTCGCTCTCAAAGCTCAATACCAAAACTCCACTTCATGCTCCTTCCATTTTCATCTTTCCCACAATTCTAAACTCTATCTCCAAACACTCAATCTATACAAGAAAAACCTCTAACTCTCTCAATGAAAGACTCTCTCTCTCTCACCTCTCCACAACACTCAAAATATCATCTTTTGCACAAGAAAACCTACAAAAAAATGGATTGAAATAATTAAAATGATATACCCCCTAAACTTAAAAGGTTTCCTTTTATTTATACAAAATGTTGAGAAGCTAAATGCTACAATTTAGTTCTCAAATCTGCCACCTTTTACATCTAAATTCCACCTCTAAGATTGAAAATATAAAACTAAAACCAACTTCTCTTCTTGATAGGTTGACTAAGCAAGATTAAGTGCAATGTGGATACTTAAATAATCAGAATACAAACACATATATAGTCCCAGCAACTTCAACTTCTATTCATTGGTTGATTCGCCTCTAAAAAATGTTAGCAATAGTTATTTTACTAAGTCAAAACATGACAATGGTTACCTATAGGTTTAATTCCTCGATCATGGCTTTTATAGCCTGCCACCACTTACTTATGGTACCTAGAAAGGAGGCAGCTATAAAAATCAATACAAACTCTTTTCCCTTGCAACCAGCTTATGGCTTTGACCAAGTCCAACATCTTTATCTTCATGTGTGTGGTCTTTCAAACACTTAACAACTTTGATTTTAAATTCATCTCTATACTTTACATAGCATAGAAAAAAAGTGCTTTATTTAGCTTATCAAATACCACTTAAGATAAATTCTATGCACTTTATAATGTGCTCCATATTGCAGCAATACAATATATAGCATATATCAATATATGCATAGCCTTTGGTTTAAGCTATGTTTAAATTGTTTGCTTAATATAAGTGTTTCATTATTCACTTACCTCGCATTATATATGTTTTGGTATCTATTCATATCATTCAATACATATAACCATATAATATATTATAATGTGTAATTATTATAATATATATATGTATTAACGTATATATTAAAATCATTCAGTTTCCAATCATATACATATATATTTCAAATATATTTATGTATATTAATGTATATGTATGTATGTATGTATACATTATCAAATGGTAGATATATTAATATATTAATATATACATAGATACCATTAGTTATTATTTAATAATAATAACATATATATATTCATCCATAGGTATATATATAAAATGTATATATATATCATATATATCCAATCGATTTCTCCATGTATATGATGTATTTATGTATGAGTATGTGTAATTATTTCTACCTAAGTATACACACACATGTATATTCTCACATGCATGAGTTATCGCATCCACATACATATATACATTCAATGTATATACTTATCGATTAATATATAAATACATGAAGAAGAACTTAAACTCAATACAGAGATTTAGTCTCTTAATTCAAGCTAAAGAAATAATCATAAGAAATAAAATACTAATACAAAATCATTTCAAATCATCCCCAAACTATGATTGAGGGTTTACTTACCAAATCTCGAATTGACTCAACTCAACATAACTAACTAGGCTATGAGTGTGTGATAGCTCAAATAGGCACATTAGCGATTACCAAACCAAACTCCTCTCCTAGGTGATACTTCCCCTCCCTTATTGGAGTACTTGATTCTTTTTTGAATCCAACTTAGTGCATCATAAACGTAGTTAGTCGATCACATAAAAAATCATATCCATCATATATCATTTGCATCATTAAAACATTAAAAATAATAAAATCATAATGCATATTCATGTATTTCAGTCATTTATTGAAAATATGAAAGTCATGATTTTGCATTTAATATCATATTTACTCGTAAAGGTAAAAGTAATTTGGTAACTAAGAAACGGGGTGTAACATACTTCCCCCCTTATGAATCATCATCCCCAATGATTTAAAGTACCAAAACATATAGGTAAAGTCAACTAAAAGTCTTTACTTTCAATTTTCCAAATCATGCAAGAAATAAGTAAATTATCATAAATATCCAAATAATCTTCCCTCATAGAATTGTCTTCTACAATCTTTTCCTTCTTGGAACTTACACTTAGGGACCCTACTAATGCATTGGCAGAACTTATGTGCTTCAATCCAACTTTCTTTCTAGATAAATTTACATCACAATTATGTTAGTAACAATTTAATATGTACATCATAAGTACAATAGTGATTGACTCCTCTATGACACATATACCATAGTGACTAGAAACACACATTCACATGGTCTAACACATAATTTCCCTTAGTGCAACCCAAGTAGAAAAGGAATGGAAATGCATTGTGCACTACACTATGGGTCCCATCCTTCTATCTAGTCTTTACACCATCAAACAACTCAGAAGACGAGACTATCCATCACTGACATTAATATTTACCTTAAGCATAATAGTACTACCCCTTGACTACTATCCATCTCAAGCATAATACTTCCCTTGGACACCTGCCAATTTCGAGAATAATAGTAATACTTCTTGACTCATGCTTTATATCAACAAAGATTTTCTACCTATCATCCTTTTTTGCTTATTTCTCTCCTTGATCATCTTGGTCTATTATTTCATTTCTAATTTTTTTTTATTAAGGCTATTCCTATTTCCTAGCTTATCACAACTTTTAGGAATTCGGCCCTTCCCTCCGTATAATGTTTCAAATGGAATAAATTTCATTGCGGGATGATATAAATTAGTGTAACAAAATTATTCTACAAATCCTCCCAGATTTGGTTTATTCCATTTACCTAACTAGCTGGCTCAAAGTACTAATTTGAGATTACATTCATTTTCAATAAGGTGATAATGGTTTACTCAAAACCTTAATGTTACTTGTGTATCCTTATCTGAGATAACCTTCTAAAGAACACCAAGTAATCAAACATCTTCCTTGGAATTTTGTCACACTTGATTCTTGAAAATATAATGAATAAGTATCATCGAGGAGATATGTCTCCTTCGATATTAGGCATCCACAACATAGTTTCTTTCTTGCCCTTAAATGTTTAATTTCAATGTCATAGTCTGATTTCAGCTCAATTTATCTCTTCTAATAAGCATTTAAATTGGTTGAATAAAATGTCATGCTAGATCATTCTAGTTTGATATTATCTCCCAAAATATGTCCAAACAATTAATGTGTAAATAGTTACCAAGCATTAATTTTTTTTGATACCACAAAATCATGTGGAGCATGGTTTCATTCATAAATCTTCCCTTTCCTATTTCATAGGTGATAATATTTCCTTTCTTGAATAAGCATAACACCCAACCTTTTTCCAAAGAATTAATAATAATCACACATTGGTCTTCTGATACAATAAATTATAAAATTGAGTTGTAATGAATCGTCTCTTATTTGGTCAAAAGTCTCTAACTTTTCTTGACCATTCCAAATTTGTCACTAATAGTTCCAATACCTTAACCTTTAACTTCAACAACCTTGTTGTGTTCATTGAATGTGAGACTTCAGATATAGGGTTTTTGAACCATGTCTTAAGGAGAAGTCAAAAGTTCTCAGACTAAAAATACATCATTAAACTTCATTGAATATGGTGCTTATTTGTATCTAAATACTTTCCTTCTTTCCCTCCTTTGTTTTTTCAAAACATTAGATCATCTTACAAGTTGAACTCTATGAAATCTTCTATTTCCTCTAATTTGATCAAATGATTTGACATTTTCCTTGTTGGCTTTCAATAGTTGAATGATTATTACTTGTTTTTCTTACCCTCACTAGGTATACCTTGAAAATACTTTTTGTTCCCAAATTATTTATTCAATTTGACAACATATTTTTCTTCCATATTCAATTACCTCTAGAATATCTCCAAATAATCTAACATAAATCTACTTTTGTTGACCAATTTGTAAGTTCTATTTGAACTTCAATCCAACTATGCTCTTATTGAGCCCTTATTTGAATAGTCTATTTTACTATCCAATCTTTTTCCTTATAAACAAATTTTCTAAGAAATTTTCTCCATATTCTTAGTGATTTCATTTTTGTCATAATCTTAGACACTTCGAGGGTTGTGTGGTTTATTTTCTCATTTCCAATTCTTAATTCAAAATTGATTAAACCCATTCTGGTTGGTGGGATCATGTCAACTTTCATCCTTACTTTTGTGAGTTTCTTCCTATTCTAATGCATTTTGGTCTCTGACCTTTATTCTAAGGTACCAACTTTCACTCTTGATTTCAATTATCATTGCAAGATTTTTATCTCATTTGAATCAGGATTGTCAGAAGTTTATCTTGCCTCTTGGATACCTCTCTAGTTGGTTCTGATTCATAATATGTTGACTTTTCTTCTTAATCTGAATGTTTTAGTTTATGCTAACATTTAGTTTCGCATTTGTATTATTAGACATACCATATTCATAGATTCATAGTACCCTTATTAATAACTTTGACTCTTTGCAACTATAGGTTTCTATCAAAAAGAGGGGATCACTTTGGGTCTTTCTCACCCTCAGATTCATTTAAATAATTTTGAATGGTGGATGTACTCATAGGTATCCTCCATAACCCTCCTATTGAACCTAGTTGCATAGCTTACACAATCCAAGGGTGTCTCTCAATGAGTTGTCGGTTTAGGAGTTCCAACCTCCAAGGACTATTTCTTCCTAATCCCAAAATTTAGACAAGTTTTAGGAAATTGGTTTCCTTATTATTTTCCTTATCCTTCTTTCCCTTACCATCCTGGTATAATAATCTTTCAGACACTATTCTCTGATAATATTTGTATAACATTTTCGTAATGACCTCATAGGTTCCAGAGCTAAACCTGGTAGCTCTGATACCACATGTAACATTCTCAATATTTTACCTATTGTTTTCACCTAAGTTTAACACATATGTGAATAGTTTAAGTTCACCAACACATAGCAATAAATTTTTTCCATATTTTATATTTCAATAACAAAGATGCATATTCAAAATAATACAATTTTAAATTTCCATTACATCAGTAAGGTAACATTACATAATCTGTAATGGTTTCATTTTTCAAATAACATTACATAATCTCATATAATGATTAAACTATAAATAGCATTACATAATCCCATGTAATGATTTTAGTTTACAAATAACATTACATAATCCCATGTAATGATTTTACTTTTCAAATATACTTTCAATAAGATACAAGATCAAGGTTACATACTTAGCTTTCAAGAGCTCAATGAAACAAGTGTAAATGGTGTAGATGTCCCTTCTTGGGAATACATCCTCAAATCTCAGTTGTCGACTGCATGAGGAGAAGTATCACCCGAGTGATTTCCCTCCAACCATGAACTTATTATGGTCCCTAACACATCTACCTAACTAGTAATATGGACCTCCCTTATATGAAGAGATTGGTCAAGTAACCCTTATAATATGACCTATCTGAACTTGGTGTTGTGCCCTGCATAACTAGAGCTACCATCGAGTGGATACCCTCCTCCATACATGACATTCCCAGTCTAGTTATACAATCCTGGTTCACAATGAACCGACAAGTGTACGTAGTGGAAAATTACACTTACTTTGGAAAAAGATTTAATATTACATAAAAACCACTTTCTAAGAAGTGGTGTCTCACTTTTGTGAAGTGGAAGTCATATGTTCACCCACCCCTTTGCTTGATTTGGTGAATAACATGACCATACTAATGCTTCAAAAGATAATTCCACATATCACATAACATGATCCAACCCAAAAGGTAATGTAAATTCAAGTGATCTAATTGACCATCTAGGTTACTCTCATCCATGGATTATCCTAATCCTAGGAACAACCCACATTACCAAAAGAGGTTTAAATAATGTCATAAATTGATAATTTCAATATAGCACTTTAATGCAGTATCATTTCTCAGACATCATAATCCATGTAAGAATACATATGGTTTATAGTATCCTATATATTATGATAGTGCTCTATAGTTATCACTATTTGACTATTACCATCAAATGCTACAAAAATTCATATTAAACTAATATGATTTCTTTCATCAACATTCCCTTTCAATTATTCTCCATTTCTCATCGTTCTTTCCAAGTTATCCTATAAGGTTTCTATGTTCCCATGCTCACAAACATTCATAAAACCTTTCTTTCAATAAGACTCATATATTCACATGTTTACAATGTTCACTAAGTTCATATCCAATCTAGTGGACATTTTCGGCTCGAGAAGAGTTTGTGCTTCTACACTTTTAATCCCCCTCATATTATGGATTTGGGTTGGTAGATCATAAGTCCTCTTCTAGAATACCGTGAATAGATATAGAATCTTAGTCAGGTATAAGGTAATAGCATGCTTGGAAATTAGCTTCCAATGAAGAATTCGCTCTCAAAGCTCAAAACCAAAACTCCACTTGTTGCTCCTTCCACTTTCAACTTGCCCACAATTCTAAACTCTTATCTCCAAACACTCAAGCTACACAAGAAAAAACTCTAACTCTCTCAATGAAAGACTATCTCTCTCACACCTCTCTACAACACTCAAAAACTTAGCTTTTGAACAAAAAAACCTCTATAAAAATGGATTCAAATAATGAAAATGATCGACTCCCTAAACCCAAAAGGATGTCTTCTATTTATACAAAACATTGAGAAGCTTAATGCTACAGTTTAACTCTCAAATCTGCCACCTTTTACATATGAATTGTAATATCCCTTCGTCTTGTTTCTTGTTCAAGTTGCTTTATGCTATGTTTGATTGCAGTTACTTTGATACTGGATACATTTTTTTATGATGATTGGATCGCTACTATTGAGCGACAACTATTATTGTGGGATGTAGTTATCTGATTATTGTTTCACATGCATTATGGATTAATGATGTTGTAGAATTAACGTGAGATGTTATTATGAGATTATTAGAATTATGATGGAAGTGTCAGTTTTGATGAGTTTATTGGTGAAGAGGACGGTTTCTCATCACTCGCTTGTGAGTGCCCTATGAATCTGTAATTCCTTCTTCATGGTGTGTATTATATGTTGGATATATTGTATGATGTGTTTACTTGGTTGCAGGATTGCAGGTACATGACATCGACTCCACCTGGTTTCACAGATTTGATCGTGTCGATCCAACGGTTAAGTTGAATGGGAGATAGTAGCTAGGTAACATGTGTCAAGTTTACACCCTAGCCTTAGTGTGTCGTCAGTTGTGTGGGTCGAGTCATTGTCTGTCTTGTTTTGATGTTATTTAATTTTGAAGCATTCTTGATTTGGAAATAGATATTTAGAATAATTGCATTTAAATCATGTTGATGATTATTTAATTTAAATAATGCAATGTGGATAAAGTTTATATTTAAATTAATTAATTATATTTAATTTATTTAATTAATTAAATTTAATCCATGGGGGTTGAATTTAGTTATTAAATAATTAAATTAATTAATTAAACGTGATGCAAGAGAATGAAAGGAAATAAAAGAATTAGAATTAATTTTAGAATTTAATTCCAACGTGTGAGAATTAAATTAGAAATTGTAATTAAATGTTTATTTGGGAAATTAGTTGCAACTTTGGAAATTAATTTATTATTTGAAATTGCATTTTAAATTGAAAGTGGGTTTTCGAAAAGTGAAATTGAAATTGAAATATCTAATTTGCATGCAATGTGAATTAGGGTTGTAAAAATTGAAATTAAAATTGAAATATCTAATTTGCATGTAATGTGAATTAGGGTTGAATTAGGTATTTTTGATTTATAAAGAATACATGTTTTAATTTTAGGGCAGAAAAGTCTTTAGGAAAATTCATTTTTACAGCAGAGAAGAAATTTTGGAAATTTGCACAAGGGTTTGAAGAAAGTTTTGATTGTAGAATTGATTGAAGGAAAGATTGTTTGCATTTGTTGAGTTTTGGATTGGATTATTTGGATAATTGAAAATAATTCAGGAAATCTTTGGAGGAGGCTTGCATCAAAAATTCATCTCTTCCTGTAGCTTCTTGTACCAAGTTTTCCTCTTTGTATTTTATTGTTCTTGATTGTTTTTTTTTAAATAGTAATGATTAAAGATTTGTTTGTTAAATTTGTTTTAGAAAATAAATTTGATGATAGAAAAAAAAAATTAAACAAATTTACAGCCTTTGCTTGTGAAAATTGTGAAAACCTTAGTTGAATTTAAATTATTTGGGGAAATAGATTTTGTTGTTATTGGAAATCAAACATAGAGATTGAACAATGCATTTAGAATGTTTTTAGAAAATAAAACCCTCTGTTTATTATTAAAAAACGGATTTTAAAATCTGCAGTATAGTTATATTTTTCATAGTAAAATGGTCTGGTTGTGTCGCCTATAACTTCACTTTCACAAATTAGGTTTTAAAGAAATTTAAAGGGTTTTTGCATTTTAAAATTTTCTTACCCCTGTCCAAAAATCGCAAATACCCAGATCGTAGTTTTTGAGTTATGCTTGAAACATGAGACTATTGTTAAGTTATTTTCCCATGGCTATTCTGAAAATAAAATAATAATAAATTGATATTTATAAATATTAATATTTTAGGTATTGTTATTATAATATTAAAATATTATTTAATAATATTTTATATTATAATTTATAATACTAAAGTATTATATTTATTTATATTGTTTTAAATAAAATTTGTATATTAGATTAGTAGAATTAAAATTATAAACGTATGGGGAAATTATTGTTTATTTTAAAATGGCATGTTAAAGTTTAATTGAAGGAGTTAAATATTTGATTTAAAGAATGCATAATTTAAAATTTAATTGTGAAATTTAAATTCATATGTAAAAGGTCCAATTATTAATTTGATTTAATTGAAAAAATATATTTATATTTTGAAAAATTAATGATAAGGGATATTTTATTTTGAATTAAACAATTTGATATTCTGTAAAGAATAGAAGATATGTTAATGATTAAATATATTTAAATATATTAATTTATATTTAATATATATATATTGAAGGTATATATCCATTTGAGAGAATAAATAATATTTTATATTATTTTATTCTGTTGTTTGCAAATTGGGTATTATTAGTGTTTTAAAAGAAATGATTAGCATGTGTAGAAAATGTATAGAGAAAAATATTTTATTACATTAAAGTGATTGCATGTTCTAAATAGGAAATTGAATGAAATGTAAGATTTGGTTAGGAAATGGAAAAAGTTTACTTGCATGGATTTGTGTCAATTTAAAAGTAAATTAAGAAGTTGTTTTATTGATGAGGTAATCAATTATGTTATTTAATTAATTTCTATTTAGATTAATTGAATCATTGTGATTAGATTATGAAAGAGATATGGATTTAGTATATCCAAAAGTAGTATCTTCTTCATGATTATTTTAATAGATTTAATTCTCTGTATTCAGTAAAAGGAAGTAAGTTTAATTGTTTTAGATTTTCATAATGAAAAGGGAAATAGAGGTTATGATTATTTTTAGATGGTCTAGTTAACGTGTCTTTGACTTTGTCAACACTACCTATTGAATGAGTATGGATTTAGGAAATCCAAATATTAGATTTGATTAATGACTTGAATGCTTTGGTTGCTATGTCGTCAAGTTGCATTGTTGGTTTTGGGATTTAGTGTCAGTCCTAAATTATAAGTCTTCCAGAAGATCTTAGAGGATAAGGGTTGTTGAATCTTTATGCCATCCAGTTGTTTTCCCTTGGGTAGTGCATGGCGTCTTTTTAGTTTTACCCGGTTTTCACGAACGGGGATGTTTGCACCTCCTTGGTTTAGGAGCGGATTATGGGTTACGTGTCTCCTTGTATGGAGTGACCTTGTGATGTGGTTTCATCTTGTTGCCTCCTATGAAAGGAGTGGACTATGTGTTGTTGCCTCCAAAATGTTTGGAGTGAGTTCTTTTATTTGTTTCCTCCTGTGAAAGGAGTGGACTATGTGATTGTTTCCTCCAAGATGTTTGGAGTGAGTTTCTATTGTTTATATCCTCCTTGTGTTGGAGTGGATTATGATGCCTAGTTCATATGCACTGGTGGTTCCCTTGGTGGATTGTTTGGGTGTGTGTTGTCGAATAGAAGAGTGGCTTCTGTTAGGCGCCAGATCCCAAAGAGATAAACTGGATAACCTTCAGGAGTGATTTAAACAAGTGATAATTAAAATAATGTACTTAGAAGATTAGGACTAACTTCTCACATTAATCAAGATAATTTAATCCTCACTCATAGACACAAGGGCTCGTTTAGACTTGGGATGAGTGAGAAGGCCTGGAATGGCAAGATCAACTATCTTGTTCTTGCGAGAGGTAGTTGATTCCGCATGAGTGAGTATGAGTGTCGGGATTCAGTTGAGGCCACCAGGATTACTTGTGCCGGAGCCTATGAAGAATGCCCAGAGGAGATCTCATGACAAACCTTGTGATGACACTCTATCTATGACAACTATTGTTAATTGTTTTATGTGTATGGTTCTCTGAACATACTTTATCTATTTTATGTCTGGAAGCAATGTGACCTATGTCAGTGATGTTTGATTTGTACTTGTGTTGTACTTAAGTTGAACTGGATTTGTACTTATTGATGGCATTTATTTGGTTGACAGTATGAGTCAGTTTGAGTCTGCCTTTGGTTAGAGGTAGTAGAATCTTTGTCCATGTTACTTTGTTACTATCTCCTAGCATGGGGGGTGGGCCTTCGGGTACCACATTGGTGGGGTGGAACATGCACCAAAACCGTTGGGTCTCCATCTATTTTCAGTACTTGGTGGCGAGACATCCAGATGGACAGCTCGTGGTTCTTGTTGTAATTACTTGCATTATAATATTTCAGTTTGTATATGATACTTTATCCCTCTTAAGTTTATGAGGTGAAGTTATGTTATTGTAATACATTTGTACTACTATCTCATTCTGGGAATGAGTGATGTAACTATTGGTTTAAGATAATGTTTATGAGATTGTATCTTGGTTGATTATCTTATTATGTTATGTGGTATTCTTATGATGTATGATGTTTATTTCATACAGTTCATACTGCTATGGTTATATGTAATATGTATATGTGGGTTAAAGTAATCCTAACCTTGTAGCCTTAGAGGTTGTTGTTAATTAGTAAGTGAATGTGTATGTTAAATGCACTTTATAAAAAAAAATTGGTTCGCTTATGATGTTAATTGCAACTTCTTTTAAGGTTAATTGGCGGGGAATTACATGAATGCCACCTCTAAGACTACAAATATAAAACTAAAACCAACTTCTCTTCTTGACAAGTTGACTAAGCATGATTAAGTGCAACGTGGCTACTTAAATAATCAAAATACAAACACATATACAGTCCTAAACAATTTAGCCTCTATTCCTTGGTTGCGTCACCTACATAAATTGCCAGCAATATTTATTTTACCAAGTCAAAACATCACAATGGTTACATACAAGTTCACTTCCTCCATCGTGGCTTTTGCAACCTACCACCACTTGCTTATGGCTTTGATCAAGTCCAACATTTTTATCTACTTGTATGAGGTCTTTCAAACTTTTATCAACTTTGATTTTAAATGTATTTCTATACTTTACATAACGTAGAAAATAAGTGCTTTATTTGTCTTATCAAATACCACTTAAAATGAATTCTATGCACTTTATAATGCACTCCATATTGCAATAATACAATCTATAGCATATATGAATATATGTGTAGCCTTTGGTTTATGCTATATTTAATTTTTTTATCTTAATATAAGTGTTTCATTATTCACTTACCTTGCATTATATATGTGTTGGCATCTATTCATATCATTCAATACATGTAACCATATATATATATATATATATATTATAATGTTTAATCATTATAATATATATGTATTAACATATATATTAAATTCATTCAGTGGTCCATCATATACATATATATTTCAAATATATTTACATATATTAATGTATACGTATGTATGTATGTATACATTATCAAATATGTACATATGTACATATATGTAGATATATTAATATATATATACCATTATTAACATTTAATAATAATAACATATATATATTTTATAGATAGGTATATACAAAATGCATATATATATCATATATGTCCAATAGATTTCTCCATGTATATGTATTTGTGTATGATTATGCATAAGTATTTCTACCTACGTATACGCACACATGTATATGCTCACATGCATGAGTTATCACATTGACATACATATATACATATATACATTCAATGTATATACAATTACCCTTGAATCCAGTTGAGCTTGACTCACGGGATAACCCTTATGAAACTTGTTCATTTCATAGTCTCGTGCACTCTAAGCACGTAAAATGAGGCATAATTTCATTTGCCTTTGAGTGTGGTCACGAGCCTCAAATCATCCTCTTGATCGCTCGCCTCGTTCCATTTTTCAAAATGAGTATTTTATCACTTTTTAATTTTCCAAGAGTTAGAAAAATTCTGGGTCATGCAGAGGCACTGTTTTTCAATGCTCCTACATGGAGGTGAAGTTTTGACATGTAGTAGGACACTTTTTTAGTTCCTAAGAATGATTTTCATTTTTTTTTAAATTGCACTAGCATTGTTTTTCAGTGCCAGTGCATGTCTCCCACCTTCACACGATTGAGCATTAATCAACTTCTAGTTCATTAATGAACTTTCATTAAATCATTTTTAATGGATTTTTACATCATTTTAATCTTCATTTGTACTCATTCCTATTGTGTCTTCTCTCTTGTGTGACTTGGTGATCGATTGCAATCGTTGGTGACGAATATTTTGAAGATTTCCTCACTTATCAATTTAGGGTTTTTAGGTTTTTTCGCTCATTGACTAGGTATGCGTTGTTATTTTCTTTTTTTCTTTAATTTTTTCTTATGTTTAAGGGTTTGCATTCTAATAAATTTTATTGTAATAGGCTTTCATTTATTTCTATCTTTAAATTTTTTGTGTGTTTATTGATCTACCCTATGTCATGTGTATTTCGCTATAAACCCTAGTTTATTCACTTTGAGCTAAGGTTTTTTTTCATGATTTTTTCATGTTTATTTAAGATCTTTCAAATTTTCATGTGAATCTTGTCCCTATAGTTCCCCTTGCACTACAAAAAAAATCAAATAAACATTCGTTTGATTGATGTTAAACAATATTATTCTCATCATCGGGTTTTTGTACATATTCCGTCATAAACCTAGCATATCCATGTTAGGAATTAGTGCTTAACATAGATTAGTTAATAATAAATAAATTAGTGCTTAACATAGATTAGTTAATAATAAATAAATTAACATATTATTGTTAATTTAATGAATAAAATTGGTTTTGGAAGTTATATTCTCGTAACTAGTTTTATACGGGAATAATGGCCTTATAAAGGAAAATTTATGTAATAGATTTTGTGTGTAGTGTGAATGAATGAATTTTAATTTGAGTGCAATCTCAATTTTTCTCTTTCATTTCAATATGGTATTAGATTAGGTTTCTTATTGGACCTCTCTCTGATTTCCCTCCATTCATTTGTTTCTTCCAAAGCAGTGTTTACAATGGTACTACGGCGAAGACCACGTGCAACTGCTATTGATTTCTACCATTCTTGCATTTGTCAACAGGTGAAAAATGTAGACCATGTGCAAAACCCTTTTTGAATCCATCATTCATCTGCATTTCTTCTCTTCCTCTCCACTATGTTCATTCTTGCCATTGTTTAACACTTCACTCTGTTCATCGTTGCATTCCAAAAAATTTAAATTTTAAATTTTAAAAAGCCCCAATCTATTGCATATCGGGCATTTTTTATTTTATGCTTGCGACCATTTTTGTGGATGTCGTTATTTTTATGTTCTTTAGTTGGTTTCACCGTAGCCTATATTCCATCTAGGTGTTTAAAATTTGGAGGATTTCAATATTCTGGACAAGGCACTTAAGAGAGTTGCATGAGGGGAAGGAGCCCCAGCTGCCCCAGGTAGAAGTGATCGGCACCAAAATCAAAGGAGTGGTTGCCAATGAGGAGATTACCCTAACTGCACCAAAAATATTATTGAGTGCAGTTATTGGGCTACAGTTGTTCATTGTTTTTTTCAGCAAAGTTTGTTGGCTCACATCTTTGGTGATTTTTTGCAACAAATGGATGAAGCAGTTCACATCCCTCATTTTATGGAAGCGCGTAGATAAAGCATTTAAAAACTATAAATGCTACAAAAAATTATTGAAGGGTGTGAAGATATTACGGGAGACTCGAAGAAGCTTGTGGTTAGCTAACCCCAAGTCCATTACAAAGGCTAAGAAACTCATCAAACAAGGAAACATAGACGAAGAAGGGTGTGAATGTCTCATTAAGTTTCTAAAGAAAACAAGCTCTGGTGGAGGCTAGCATTATCTAGATCCTTACAAGCTTCAAACATAATTGAAGTACCTGTGTAAGAAGAGTTTGATCCAGAGGACTCAGAAACTGCAAGGAGCGAGTGATGTGGAAATGTAGCAATCAGAAAGGAGTTAGAGAATGAAGTGAGGAGTCACAGGAAAGTATTATCAGATTTAATATATGTATTATCCTTATCATGGATTCAAGGAAATTGGCATAGAAATTTGATGTCATTTGTGTGCTTCTTGTAACAAAATTTTCTATTTTCCTGTAGCGGCATTATCACCAGCATCGTGTAATCTTTCATCTTGATAAAAAAGAATATTTGTACTAATTTCTAAGTTTTATCTAAGTCAGTATTAAAGGGGGGTAATTTAGAAGATGTAAGAAAAAACCAAGGCCAATCATCAATATGTTACAACACAAAATAAAAGGTTCATATGTTAGCACTGAAGGGGGGTGTTAGGAATTAGTGCTTAACATATATTAGCTAATGATAAATAGATTAACATATTATTGTTAATTTAATAAATAAAATTGGTTTTGGAAGTTATATTCCTGTAACTAGTTTTATATGGGCATAATGGCCTTATAAAGGAAAATTTATGTAAAAGATTATGTGTGTAGTGCGAATGACCAAATTTTAATTTGAGCGCAATCTCAAATTTTCACTTTCATTTCAATAATCCAAATGTATCATCGGAAATTTTTGTTGATGGAACATTTTATAAAGGATCCTTTGTGTGGTCAGGGAATTTCCCCGACCCTGCAAAGGGTTTGTGTGTTAACTAATTTACCATATATGTTGTGGCAAGGTTTTTCCCTTCCACCACATGATTTCCTTTTTAATATATGCATGTGTGCTAAACATTAGTGTGATTACATGCTATATGAACTACCCCACATGCAAGATCACACTTTTCCAGTGCTATTGCAAAAATTCAAGTCTTTCCAAGTTATGCATAGGCACTAAAAAAGTGTGTTGCTACATATGTCTCTAAAATGTGCAAATTTAATGCAGTAGTGCTGAAATTCAATGTAATTTCTCTACAAATCAATCTCATGCAAGCCATGCAATGGAATTTATTTTTTAGTGATATTGCATATGTTCTACTAAAAAAGTGTGCTGCTACATATGTCTCTAAAATGTGCACATTTAATGCAGTAGCGTTGAAATTCAACGTAATTTCTCTACAAATCAATCTCATGCAAGCCATGAAATGGAATTTATTTTTTAGTGATATTGCATATGTTCTACCAAATACATGTAGGAGCATGAAAAATCAGCGCCCCTGCACAAAATATAGAAATTTTCACTATCACCCAATTTTTTTCGAAAATTCTTTAAAAGCTCTATTTCACTCGCAATCGCTCCATTTTTTCTACTCCATTGCTTCCATCCACTAAATCATTACACCTACATGGATTTTCCCCACTCCCACGCTTACTCAATGCAATATTTTCCTAATATTGGGGAGAACCCCTTTGTCTCATTGCAGTGTCTTTCATGTTCTTTCAGACAATTTTCAAGGCTTCCATCACAAGATATCAACATTTCCTGATTAATTCAATGACAACTGAGGAATCTCCATCTTCAAGCAATAAATTCATCATGAAGTACAAATACCAAGGTTTTTATCCTCCTACAGTGGTTTCATCTAAAATTTATGAGATCAAGGATATAGAGATAAGACACTTGGACATGGATGATTTTGTCAAGAGAACATAGAAAGAGCCTCTAAGTCAAGAGTTGAAGATAATAGTTGATATCAGCATTCATTTGGTTGCTTCATTTCTAGTGCTAGCTCATTGTCCCAAGTTTTTTCTACAAGTGGCTTCTCATTACATCGGAAAAGATATGAGTGTCAGAGATTCTTTGGGTCATGTGATGATGAGACTTGATGCAGATTTCTATGACATGGTTTTCCAAGTTCCAAATATGTGGACCTATACAAGTCTCACTATTCAGCATGCTCAGAAGACTCATGACAAGAATTAGAATGTTGCTAAGTAGCTAATTAACACCAAGTGGTTGAAGTATCCAAGGCCTAACCTAGAAAGATGGCCTAAAAGCTTCCCCCGTAGTGATTTTGTCGAAGATGTGAATGATTTGATTACTCTTCTGAGCAAGGTTAAAGGTTTTCCAACTTATTCAACTTTCAAGAATGGATGTTTGAATACATTAAAATTATCAAGAGGAAGAAGCAACACATCTTAAGGGTTGCACAAATTAGTGTTGTGATCCATGATCAACTCACTAAGGTGCACACTTCCTTGAAGTTCTACATGATTTCATACCTAGTATATGTTGCAACTACAATGAGACAATACCCAGGCCTGATAATAGTAGGATACATAAGATATGTGCCTATACACAAATATGATCCTAAAATCACCCTTAAAGGAAGTATCAAGCACTTTAGAAGGGTGAATTATGCTTTCCTTGTACCATTATTATGTATGTTTGCTTCATCACTGGAAAAGAAAATAGTTTTTAACGAAGCATGGGAAGTAGTGAACAAATATGGATGCATTTTATTACAATTCCCTACTTTCACCTATCCTAGGGTGGGTTGCTTTACAGGATATCCATACATGTTGCCAAGGTATCCTACTGATAAATTTGTATTAATGGAGTTTTGTAGGAAAGTTATCTCCATGCATAATCAACAACAAGTTGTTCATAATATGGGTTTTGAATTCCCTATCTCCATTGGAAAGTATTCATTGCAAACAGTGCCTAAGGCCAAATAAGTAGAATCAAAAATGTAGATTGTAACTTTGAGGACCTTCAAAAGAATAGATTTTGACTATAGAGGCATGAAAGGAAAGATAAAGAAAAGTCATTAATTTGAAACCTTTCACTATGGGTTCTAAAGGTGAGGTCTCTGATGATCAAGAAAGTAGGCAATGGGATGTTAGAACTAAAAAAAAAGTATTCCTTCCTCTTCCACAGTAAGGGACCAAATATCACATTTACTTGTGGGAAGAGCACAAAACCATCTACAAAAGAAGAGCAACATGCAAAGGAAGAACAAGAACAAGAGGAAGGTGAGAAAATAGCAGAAGGGCAAATGAAGAAATGTGGGTATCACCGCATGAAAATATTCTGCAAGATCTTCCCCAAACATCATCACCTATTGTTGCAACAACACCTTCAACTCCTCCTATTCCTACCTCTCCTCCTCCACCTCTTCCAACTTCACCCCCACCTTCAATAGTTTTTCGTACACTCAATGTAACAATACCTCCATCTATGCATACAATTATTTCATCCCCTTCCTCAGGATCAATATTATAGAATGTAGAGGTTATTTCTAGGTCTCCATCCTCAATTTCTAGTTTGTCATCGCCTTCCTTTGATATTTCCTCACAGTCATATTTTGATCAATTCATGAATGAATCACTATAGGATGCATCAAATGTGCAGATTCTAGGTGTTGTGATGACTAAGACTCCTACTATTGTAAATACTACATTTGTGCTCATAGATATAGGTGTGACTCAAGAAATGGTAACAAGACCAGAAAGTGGTGTTTCTTTTCTTCCTCCAAGGCTTTTTGCACAAAATATTAAAAGGAAAAAGCAATTAGTTTCCCCTGATGAGTTTTATTTTGAGGAGTTAGTTCCATGGAAGCCCAAATGGAAAAAGAAGCCAAAGGTTCTCTCAAGGATACATATGGACAAATTTGGATATAAGTATGTGGAAGTAGCAAAGCCTCCTCAAGTTAAAAACCATAAGGAAACTAATATAGAGGAATACACCATTAAAAGAGTTGAATTGGGGAAGATCACACACACAAGTGCAAAAGAAGATGCTCAAACATCTTTGACTACATTAATGGATAAGTTCGACAAACTAAAGGAGACCAAGGATATGTATAAGGAAAAGGTTGAGCATATCATCTCTATGTTAAGAAGGATTACAAAATCTTTTGAGGTTGTGGAAGCTGTTGCAATGAGTATAGAAGAACATTTGGTCTAGAAAGTAGAGAAGTACTATTCAAAGGGTAAGGTTATGTATGAATTTTTGGATGTGATAATTGAGCAGGGATCATAGTTCATGATTACTGCAGTAGAAATAATTGCACAAATGTCAAAGGTGAAACTTGAGCTGGAAAAGATAGAGAATATATTTTTTGTTGAGCAAAGGGAGATGGAACAAAATCTTGATTCTTGGATCCAACTAAAGAAAGTAAAACTGGGTAATTTAGTTGAATTTAGGGTTATTCCTAATAAAGATAAGTATGTGGAGATCAAGGAATCAATCAGGAATCACATACATGTCATCAAAAGCTTAATCAAGGACGTGAAACAAGTTCAAGAATATGTTGAAGAGAACCATAGGAAAATGGTAAACAGAATTGAAGAATTGTCAGGTAAACTTCTTGATGATGATCATACATTTATTCCAACCAGTGAGATTATTCAAGTGTTTAAAGAAGCGATCCAGAAATAGGTTGAAGATGAAGCATTTTCATTAGATTCTATGGACACCCTATCTGATATACAACTAACCTTGGATAATCTCAAGACACATCTAGATTGATGCAAAAAGGCTTGTTCTTCTACGAAGAATTCTTTCACAAAAGTCCATACTATCATTGATTACACTTCATGACTAGATGATATAGTGATGCAAGAGATCCTAAATAAATATGAATATTTTCAAGCTCAAAGTGAGGAACAATAATATTTTTGTATTTATAGAGTTATTTAAGTTTCAATATTTTTCACATGCATTATGTAAATAGGCGTTGACATTTTTACATGTCATTTTGTATTGATGCAACTATATGTAAAAACAACACTAGTCCTAAGTCAAAAAGGACTATGTTGTTGAATAAGTCAAATTAGTTAGGAGTTTTCCTAGAGTAGCTCTTAGCTCTTGTCTATAAATATGAGAGAGCTCTTTTGTATTAGGGACCTTTAATATTTTGAAACAAAGTGTTGTCAAAATTGTATTCCAACTTTGAAACTTTGAGTTCAAATTGCATATCAATTTCAATCAATAAAGAAGGCGAATTTGCATACCGACCTTTGTTTTGGATCAAATTCGAATGAGTGAGAATTTTCTTATGTATTTCTCATGGATTTATCTTTATATATGATTGGATACATGGTATTTCATTATTTGTGATTGGAGGGCATTCAAGCTAAGTTTTGTAGACTTTGTGCTATATGATTTACTTGGAGTTGTGTATGTGTTATTGAAATCTTTTGGTGAATAATTGTCAAGACTTTGTTCTTGGAATTATTCATTCAGTTCATGGACCTTTTTGTGGTGTGGATTGGAAGACGTTTTTCTCCATTTACATCACTATTTATTGAAGAATTCTCATTGAGAACAACGAAAAGACTTTGGGCTTTTGTGTGTTTTCCGGTTACATATATTTTGGTTATGTTGGTATTCTTGGATTATGCTTTGTCAAATTAAGAATATTAGGAATTACTGCCTAGGTTATTACTTTGGATTGTTTAGCATTGTGAAGTAACACCATGGAACGTTGTAAACACATTTTTTGAAACAAGATAAAATGATGAATGTAAGACACCCCCTACATGGTTAAAATAGTGTATATATTATAAAGTCTAGAATAGTTTACTTTTTGTTCCAGTAAGCAGTAAGAAGGGAACCTCTCCTTTTTGAGAGAATATATTTATCTCATAACAACTATGGCTGAAATTCACATTTTGTAATCTGTAAAGGGATATAGAATATTCACCCAACATATACTTATCAATATACATATAAATACATGAAGAAGAACTTAAACCCAATATAGAGATTTATTCACTTAATTCAAACTAAAGAAACAATCATAAGAAGTCAAAGACTAATAGAAAATCATTTCAAATCATCCCCAAACTATGACCGAGGGTTTACTTACCAATTCTCGAACTAACTTGACTCAACATGACTAACTAGGTTGTGAGTGTGTGATAGCTCAAATAGGCACATTAGCGGTTACCAAACCAAACTCCTCTCCTAGGTGATACTTCCCCTCCATTACTAGAGGACTTGATTCTTTCCTGCATCCAACTTGGTGCATCATAAACATAGTTAGTTGATCACATGAAAATCATTTGCATCATTAAAGCATTAAAAACAATAACATCATAATGCATATTCATGTATTTCAGTCATCTATTGAACATATCAAAGTCATGATTTTGCATTTAATATTATATTTACTCATAAAGGTAAAACTAATTTGGTAACTAAGAAACGGGGTGTAACAGGTCACTATGCACCAAGATTGCATAGCTAGTCATGATTTTCATACATAGTTGGCGAGTATCCATGGTTGTATGACCGTACTAGTTATGTAGGACACAACACCATACTTAAGTAGGCATTTCTAGAGGTTTTCTATACCAAAATCTTCGTTGAAGGGTAGGGCCATCTAACGGTTAGGAGATGTGCAGGGGACCGCTATGTCCATGATTGGAGGAAAACTTCTTGCGTGATTATCTCCCTCTTGTAGTCAATAGCCAAGTCTTGTGGAATATAAGAAGTGTAATCTAGATGAGGACACCTTAACCTTAAAATCTTGTAAGTTATGAAATTTTATATGAACATGATCGTGGATCAATTGTAATATGTATTTGAAAAGATGAGATTCATCTATCTAAAATTATGTAATGTTATATCATTTATGCAATGACAAGTGAAAATTATTTATGCAATGTGCAATTAAGTTATTATAAAGGAAAAACTTTATTTCCCTTTTTTCTGAAAACTTGTGTTATTCACTTTCTGAGTTAAAACTTAGGTGAAAACTATTGAGTAAATATTGGGAATGTTACTGATGTAAGGAAATATTATACATCTCTTCAAAGTGGGAGTTTCATAGGGTGTTGTTGAGTAAATGAAATATTTAGTGATACTTAAAGAAGTAATCTTAATTTTTGAATAAATATTTGTTAATAGTATAAATAATGCTTATAATAAAATGGTTAAACTAATGTATGAATGTATATGGTAGGCAAATAATTTGGGATTAGGAATTATTTAAAAACCAAGAATTTACTATAATTAAGGTTTAATTATTGAATAACTTTATGTTCAAAATTTAAGGGAATAAGATGACAAAGAGATCTGGGTCAAATCTTTAGTTTCAAGATAACCTTATAATACGAACCACAAATCATATATAATTAATATGAGCCTTGGCACTAGTTTTCATAATATTGTAAGCAAGGATGAATTCGTTTAGTGACACTACAACCATACTATACCAAAAACATCTTTAATATTGAAACTCGATACTTTTGATAATCCATTGATACTATGGTAAATGCTTTATATGACTACATGATTTTTATCAATCTCTTAAATATAGGAACCTTAATATTGAACTTATTATTATACTTATAATGAAGCACAATACAAATTGTATACCAAATAGAAGGAAACTATCGTTAATTTGGCAATGTTGTCAAGATTGAGTTATGAGATAAATCTTATGTAGCATCTCTTGATACCCTATTGATGACCATTAAGGTCAATTTTAGTTTAAATGGAAAGTATGAATAGCTATCTAGTTTGAGAACCAAGCACTTACAAGAATAAAAAGTTACACCATAAGGTAAATGAAACCAGAAGATCAAGAATATTATTAATGGGATTATGTTTTCATATAAGTGTCTAATGGATATAGTGTTGCCAAATTTCTTGAGTAGGATTTGGGCAATGATTATAACTTAAAATAAGAATATAACTACTCTTATATGTCCTTGAAAGATATATAATGACCTCTTGAGTATGAGAAACTCAATATTAAACCCATTATATGAATTTAAAATGGAAACACTCTCCTATGGGTTTGTATGAACCAATGTAATTTTTGTAGATTAATAATCATCGCCTATATAATATGAAGATGAACCTTGGGGAATTCAAGCTAGTCTATGAATAAGAAATGTGGTGAATTCCAATTAGATATCTTGATGTCCTTAGTTGGAAGTGTCATGGTATAGGGTTGTTGAATTGGGAATCGATGCATAGCTATCCTTGAGAGACTATGTAAGGAGAACTATGTGTGACTTTGATCCATTTGGAAGTGGGTACGTAGATGGTCCTTGAGAAAATGATAGTCACAAAGAGTTGTACACAAGTGTGTAAATGATGGATATCTCATCAATAAGATCTTATCCCTAAGGTTGGGTTGCAAATTCCCAATGAACACTCTTTGAACATCAACATCAGCAAGATTAAGATTGATTTGTGAGTAGAGTAACTTATTTCATCCTATGAAGTATGTCACCTTTTTATGTTTTCCTTGTTTTGCACCTCACTAAATTAGTTAATGTAATTTACGAACCTATATTTGCTTGGAAATTTTGTGGGAATGCATCAACAAGTTGATTGAATGAATGAATCAATTTATTCAGCAATGAGAAAAACCATTCTAAGGCCATGTCTTTCAATGACCTAGGAAAGAGTTTAGCTAAAATCTTATGTTCAAAGATGAAGTCACTACACAATGTTGTATAAGATGATATATGACTATTAGGATCTCCTTTTCCATTATACTTCTCAAACCCAAGAGTTTATGTATCTTACGGTTGGGTGTTTTCAAAATTTCAAGTGACAATGGACTCCTTTTGACATATTGTGATGATTTTCCATTTTGAGCTTGGTTCAATGCAGATATTTTTTGTTGAAGTGAAGTTACATTTTGTAAAAGTTGATTAATGATTGAATCATTTCTTGACATGTTTTGAGAATGTGGTTAATATGGTGAGATTGTGTAAGTTCTTGGTGGACTACTATGTTGCAAGTTTATAAGAGGTGATGAATATTGAGGTGTCACATGTGAGGTCATGAAACTATAAGGGTTACCACTTGAAAGCCCTAAGTTTGGAGTTATGCCACTTTTTAGTTGTATCATTGAAGCCATAGTTGGCAATGTATGTGTAAGAATAAAGGGTATAGTTGTGAGGAGAGATATTTGACTTCATCCTTGGGTTTGAGTGAATCCCAAAGCTTAAGAGTAACTAGCCATCGTAGGAATGTTAGCATCCACTATATGGGCTAGGCTACACAAAACCTCTAATCCTTGGGCATCATTGATTAGTTTCCTTAAGTTTTCCACTATAGGAATTATTTGTCTCACTAAGGATCCAATGCTTAAGTAGTCTTGCAATCCCTCTATCTTTGTCTAATTCTTTTAGTTTATCCTCAAGAATGTGGAAAATGAAAATCTCAACATCCATAAAGGTGTTTGTCTGTGAAGTTATGATTGGTCTGGTAGGATTAGGGATAGAGTCCAAAATGGGCATGGTATTGGTAATTCCTTGTATGAAATAGTTGGAAGACTGAGGATGTGATGGAACCCCTAAAATGCTTCATGTTCTATCTTAAAATTCTACAAAATTTTGGTCAAATTCGTCTCTCTAGGCTTTGGGGTTTTGTTACTGTCATTACCTTAGGGTTTTATGTCTCCTAGAACCTTCATTAGTAGCCCTTAGTCCTACATCCTTTCCAATGTTCTAATTGATCATTGACCCCTTATCATCGGTACCCAGTCATTTAAGTTACATCTTGTGTCATTTGAGCCTGTGAAGTTACCAACCCCTTGTGCCTAGGTCTGAAACATATTTTATTTTGTAAGGTTTTCTGATCAACCTTGTTTGGCCTTTACATCCTTTGAAATAAATTGGTTTAAGTCTCCTAAGTTCTTTTCATACGTCGTCCTAGGCATTCCCCTTTTTAAAACAACTTATGAGCATGTGCCAAATTGTCCCACTTAAGTATTGTCGACCACTCTTTCTCATCGCTCATCGCAGATAGCTTTGTCAATGCATGACTCACATTAGCGATGTTTGAGTAGTAATATTTATTTTTTTATGCACATCGCGTATAGGTTATGGATCTTCAGTTTTTTGGTAGCGATGCGTGATGCATGTGTTCTTCTCATTATCATTGATTTCTCCTTTTTCGCTAATTGCTTGAAAGTTTTATGCTATGAATTGGACATGTGAAATGACCCTTGTACTCCTTGTGGTTCTTTTCATCACTTATTGTTGATAGTTGTACATTGACCTTTTTCAAATGGGCGATGAGGGATGCAATCAAATGTTCTAATCTTTTGTCATTGATTTGAATTAATTTTGTGAAGTGATGTTTCTTGTGCCTTTGATCTTCAAGCAGGCACATGTGGCCCAATCTTGTTCCATCGCTATTTTTCCCTTGTTGCTGATGTGACCTAGAATCTAAAACATGAATTAGCGATGCGCGATATAAGAAAGGGATTTGTCAAAGGGTGTATTTTGATCCTACAGCTGAGATCTTCATCATGTTGAATGATTGCATCATTGATTGAACTCTGGGGAAGCAAGGCAGGTTCACAATGAGGGATGATATGCTGGGGGAATATTCTCTTCAACGTCAAATCTTGGTGCTTCATCAATTTAATTGAAGGGGTATGGGCCAGAGTGGCAATGCACGATGACTATCAGATTATAGATGACTAATGCAGTTAAATGAAGATGTGGCAAATTTCTAAGGAGGCTTCACCATTTTTGAGGCACAAGTTGTAAAGCTAGGAGCGATGCTTGAGGAATTTTGTTGATTTTGTTTTAAATCCGAAGGGATTGATGGCCCAAATTCAAAGATGAGTGGCTAGTTTTTAGCTCACTCACATGAAGCTCTCTTCGATCATTAATGGCTAAACACTCCTGATTTTTCTACTTAATGTGGATCATATGCTATTTTATCTCACCTTTTTGTAGTAATCTAGATTTGAGAGATTAGTTTGGAGCCAGGGAAAAGGCATGTGAGTCTGGGGTTTTTAATTGCAAAGGCATTGAAGTAGTTGTCTCAGGTAAGTTGGTTTTTATATGTTCCCTATTCCAATTATGCATTAGTTGGCTTGTGAGTTGTTTCTTGGGGTGATGATGGAGAATATTCTTTGCTCGATATGGATGAAGATTTTTGGGAGTTTTTGAAACAAAAATTGATGCCTTTTGGAAGGCTGGCTGGTCTTCTTCAAAAAACCATATGGATTTTTTGTCTTTTGCTTTCCCCTATTTTGAAATGATTAAATGTAACTACCCGGGGAATCTCTAAAATTAAGGTGAAATTAACTGTCAAATGAAAATGCAATTGTAATTGTAATTTTGGCCTGATGCTTGTTGCTCCCATATATTTATAAATGGGATTTATGGGATGGTTACAAGGATGGTGGGTTGGTCGGTTGTTCTGGAATTGGTTACATAGAAAATTGTAAAGGATACTGAATATTTTAGTGTCAAGTCTTAGGTTCTAGTCTGCTAATATGTATATGAATTTTTGATAGTAATACTAGCAAATATAGAACATAATAGGGCAAGTTCAACACCATTTTCTCTCCTATGTACCGGTTTCATAAGCTATGAATAATATAATCAAGGGTTTTTTAGAGTAGATGTATGTACTCCCATAGCTCCATGAATCACCTGTAATGATAAACCTATCACACTATGAAGAAACAATGAAGATATTGTTACTATACAACTCAGATCTGATGAAAACACCAATTTGCATTATGTGAACAACTACCACATTGAATATGCTACCATAGAGAATCAATAATTACAATGAGATCAATCCTTCAGAAAGGAGATTGAAACCCTAAAAGGAAACCCTAGTGTACACACTTAATAATTAATAAATAATTAATTATTAATGTGCCTAAGTTTAGCTTAAGTAAACCTAAAGTGATAAGTGACTTAATTAATTAACCAATATGATTAAATTAATTAAGTGAAATGACTTATTACTCTAACACCCCCACTTAAGATGAACTTAGGGAGTAGCTAAAACACTAAGGGAAAGATGCATGAAAGAAAAGATGGGTCCCGACAACAAGGCCTGATCAGGTACCCATGTACAAATGCAATGCAAACTAAACCAAACGGGGTAAAGGAGAAAACCCAGTGGGAACAAAACTCCTCCCCAAAATAGGATGCAAAGAAAAGAATGTAATACACTAATAGAAGAAGGATAGAAGTTGGATTACATGATACCCCCCATAGGAAACTTCTATCATATAAGTACATAATATGTTCCCCCCATAGGAGAGAGAAAAAGAGGATATGAATCCCCCCACAAAGAAATAGCTCATGTATCACTGGAAAACATATGAAGACAAAACATAATCCACTACTTGCAAACAACATTTCTTCCCTTAGGAAGAAATAGGCCAACTGATGAAATGTGAAGCCAATCCAAAAAAATGGGTGAATCTGGAATCCAAATCCAAATGGCAGGTGTCTCTGAAAACTGCTCAAGCGCCCTCAAGTCAGAAAGAGAAAATGCCAATCCTAAAACCTGTGAAGACTGATGAAGGACATGCTCCAAAGATGATAAACATGATGGACCAAAAATGGTGATGTGGTTGTCAACAAAGAGGAGATGAATTTCCTCAAAATAATCCTCCAAATCTGTAATATAGGACTCCACAAACAAGAAAGATATGTCTGCAACATAAGAGTCCAAAGTAGCTATGTCTAGAAGATGAATGATGCCCTTTTGCACTGAATCAGGAACAATAGGAGATGTTGATGAAGTCTCAATCTGAAGAGTGGGAACATGAATACAAATCTCTGAACCATCGGCCCATGCAAGAGCTGTGATATACTCAAGCTCCTCTAGAGTATGATTATCATAGGGTATGAAATCTATATCTACAAGAGGGATGAGATAATCTACAGCAGGATCCTCTAGGAATGGAGGGATATTAGAGTCTCCAAAAATATCCCAAAGACGTTTCCAAAGTGTGTGAGGAAAACAAATGTCAGATAAAGCACACAAAGTGTCAAAATCAACACTACAACCAATAACCCCTACAATATGATCTCGAATAATAACCCATGTTGATAAACTTCTTAATGTGTCTAGTGTAGGTATGAGTCCATACAAATGAGGCAGAATACCAAGCCACCTGAGATGTGTCATGATGCCATGACGCCAAGACTCATAGTTGTCCTTATCCAACTTGATTACATAACAGTGAGTAGAAAAACCCATGATACTCACTCAAATAAAAAAAATAGATACTGAAACTCTCAGCAATGATAAATCAGATCAACATAACACATCCAACGCAAGCAGATCCCATGCAGGTGCCAGAACATCCAAGTAATTAAGCAAAGTGTAAAAACACACAAAAGAATAAAATGTACCTGATAAATTATCTGATCAACCTAGCTATAGATCTGGAAAGAGCATAGGACCACCTTTCCAACGCCCATTTTTTTTCAAAAAACAGAGTTCGTATGCAAAAGATATGCCCCCGGAAGCATTAAAATGATGATCTGACTTTGATTGAGAAAAAATGCAGCAAATAAGAAAAACCAAAATATAACACCAGCACCACTAGATTGGGCTTGGAACCATTTTTTCGACGATATTTCATTTTTGAAAAACCGAGTTTGTATGCAAAAGTTATGGCCAAAATACCAAAACTACTCCAAAAGGGTTTGGGGGTTAAGCTTGGCGGTTTGGCTAGCCGCTAGCGGTTAACTGACGGCAGCGGCCATTACCACTGTTTTTTTTAGTTTTTTTGTCGGATTGCATGTTGTACCAGGGCGTACAACCCAAAAATGAAAAAAAATGCCTCTCAGAGTCACTGTGTCCAATTTTGATGATTTGACAATCGATTTTGGAGTTTTTGGGTGCTCTAAATGCAATGGTGAGGTCCGCTTGGTATCAAAGCACTCCAAAATTTCAGGTAGGCTCTAGATTTGGAAACCTTCACAAATCTGACAAACAAAGGCCTTTTTCGATGAAACAAAAGGCAAACTTGACTATTCCGATAGCTCTAGATTCAATGGAATGCTCAAAATTTGACCACAGATCAAGGATATGAATGCATGAGTTGATTTCTTTGAAAAAAGTGAATAAGGAAGCTACAGATTTGGTGCTTTGATACCATGTTAGAGTAGATATATGTACTCCCATAGCTCCATGAATCACCTAGAACAATAAACTGATCACACTATGAAGAAACAAGCAAGATATTGTTGCTATACAACTCAAATCTGATGAAAACACCAATTTGCATTATGTGAACAACTGCCACATTGAATATGCTACCATAGAGAATTAATAATTACAATGAGATCAATCCTTAAGAAAGGAGATTGAAACAATAAAAGTAAACCCTAGTGTGCACACTTAATAATTAATAAATAATTAATTATTAATGTGCCTAAGTTTAGCTTAAGTAAACCTAAAGTGATAAGTGACTTAATTAATTAACCAATATGATTAAATTAATTAAGTGAAATGACTTATTACTCTAACAGGGTTATCGTATTTCTCTCTATTGATTACCAATAGATGTATGGTTCCATTATTGCTTATTAATTCAAATAATTGATGTAAATGCTAGAATAAAGTTATGGGTTTATATTAAAACGATTGTTAGGATGCTAGTAAGAAGTAAGGGTTGAGATATAATGTTGGAATACTGTAATGCAATATTTTCAAAGCTTTAAATAGTGTCATGTGTGAAAATTGCTATCACCTTATATGGGTGTTAAAATAGACTATGTTCCAAGGATGGGACACTGGTCTAAGTTAGGTAGCCTTATTGTATTGCATTGTGTTGATTAATTCAACAACAAACCACTCATTAAATCAAATTCTTTGAAATGGGTTACAATTATGTGAAGCATTACCATTCTCACACTCCTAATGTGAATTGTTGTTAATAAGCAACCAAATTCTTTGATGTATTTTGTTAGCTTAGCCTCTATGTGAGAATTATATGTGTGTTGAAATGTTCTTGATAAAATGAAAGAAGAATATCATATGAACATAATAAGGATTACCCTCCTAGGTTTCACAGAGCCTGAAGTGTTGAAGTAAGGGCCTCAGAATCCTTTTTTTTTTGTTGGACAATCCTTACCCTTGTTAATCATTGGATTCTTCCAGATTCATAGGTAAGTGGTAAGATTAAGTTTGGTTCTAAAAAATAACCAACAGGATCCACAATGGATGTAACAAAAGCATGGAATGTCATAAGTCTACAACTATGTCTTATTGAAGTATTGGCAATATTCACTAGGTTGTGAAGTTCATAAGAGTTTCAAAACACTAGATGTGCCCACTATGAACACTAAATTGCCAAATAGTCACATAAAAACACTTAGAAGCAAAAATAGTTGGACTAAGTCATCCAAGGCGACTATTTCCTGCACAAATTTGTATTAATTTTAAATTTTGGTTGTCTATTATGTTGTTTAAGGATCTTAGGTTTGTGTGCATATAGGTCTGACGGTGAATTATTTTCCAAAATTTACCCAATTTATGATTGTTTATTTGAAAATGCAAGTATGCAATTTGCAAAATGTTCAAGCAATAAAAGACAATTGTAAATACAATTTTCAGATCTAAGATGCAATAATTGACTGATTCTAAGATGCCAGAATTTGAAAACAATGATGTTGATGTCTTTTTGAAACAAAAATAATGCAATTTTTCACTTTTTTTGAACTATATGCAAGATGCCTAAATGAATACAATGAACAATTTGGGATATATTTTCAGATTTGAATGATCTAATGCAGATTTGAATGACCTAATACAGATTTTAAATGCAATTAGAATGTAAATCAAGCCTAAGATGATTGAAATTAACCCTATTGCAAACTAAAATGTGATATTGTATGCAAAATTTGAATTTTTATGCTTTTTATGATGCAAAAATGAATTCCTAAATGAACAATGCAAAAAAATGCAATGTTAAACCTAGATCAAGGATGGATTGCTTCAAATTTCAGAATATTTAAAATGCTAACATCTCAAGTTCACCAAAATAAAATGAACAAAAAGTGGAACCCTAGGATTTGACTCTAGGGTTGGGCACTTTTTCTAGGAGATTTTATTTAAAATTTGAGGTAGCGGGGGTTTGATGGATTTTGACAAGGTGTAAGACTAACTTGCAACCTAAAAGGTGAGTCAACTTTCCTTTGACCAAATTTGGAATGAAATTGGAAATTAAATTTAGAATGAAATTTGGAATGAATGCAATGATTTGACTTGGCTAATGATGCAAGTTACTATTTTAATGCAAAAATAGCAGATCTGGAATGTCGCAAAGAAATTCAGACTTCAGAAACAAACTGAGTAGGGGTAAGTGCACAAAGATGGGGGCCAAAAAGTGGCCACTTCACTTTTTGATCTTGAAATAGCAATATAATGTGCTCGCATTATGGTTTGAATTTCAAAAAACATGAGTGCATTATAACATGCTCACATTATGGTTTGAATTTCAAAAAATGTGAGTGTGTTATAATGCACTTGTGTTATTTGAATGGATTGATAAAATGTGAGTGTGTTATAATATGCTAGCATTATGGTCTATATTGAAAAAAATTCCTTCTCTTTTTTTCTCTTTCTTGTCCTTATGTTTTAGCGAAACTATATACATGAAATAAGTTGACATTTACATATGGACATTTAATTTCTTATACTTTAAGTTATATTTCATGTATATAGTTTCAAGGTGTTTGAGAGTGGTTTTAGATCTCTAGGAGTTATAATTCAAATTCTAGTTTTTAGATCTTATAATTTTTCAGATAGTCAAATTTCAATAATTAGTATGTCAAATTTTAGTAATAAGCAAGTTGTACCATATTTCTCTCTCTATGTCACTCATTTTTTATCCTTTATTCTCTATACCTCTCTTTCACACTCTCTCCTTCCCTCTCCAATTCTCTTTATCTTGCCTCTCTCTCTCTATCTATCTATCTATCTAAATAACTAACCTATCCCTCTCTACCTATCTCTCACCCTCCCTCCTATCTCTCACTCAATATCTCCACCTTCCTCCTTCCCCCCTCTCTCTCATTCTATTTATGCCACTTCTATCTCCCTTAATCCCTCCATCCCTCCCTCCTTCCCTCTCTACTTCTCTCTATCTCTCTCTCCCTCCCTCCTCCTCTCTCTTTCTCTATCTAACCTCTCTCTCTCTCCCTCTCTAACTCTTCCTCTCTATCTCTACTTCTCTTCCCTCCTTACCCCTCTCTATCTCTCCTTATATACTTCTCTCCATCTCCACCTCTCCCTCCCTCATTCCCTCTCTCTGCCCGTCCATCTCTCCCTCTCTCTCCTCTCTCAATCTCCCAACCTTCCTCTTTACCTATTTATTTCTCTCTCACTCACTCTCTCTCCTTCCCCCATCTCTCTCTCTCATATTTCTCTCACTCTCTCCTTCCCCCATCTTTCTCTCACTCTACTCTCTATTTTCACCATTATCTCTTTCTACTTCTCCCTCTCTCTCCTTCCCTGTCTACTTATCTATCTATCTCCATATCTACCTCTCCCTCCCTCCTTCTCTCTCTCTAAATCTCCCCACCCCTCTCTCTCTCTCTCTCTCCCATATTTCTCTCACTCTCTACTCTCTATCTCACCATTATCTCTCTCTACTTCTCGCTCTCTCTCAATCTCCCCACCTCTCTCTCTCTCACACACACACACACCTCTCCCCCTCTCTAGCTCTCCTTCCCTCTCTACTTATCTTTATCTCCCCTTTCCCTCTATCTACCTACCTCTCCCTCCATAACTCTCTCTTTGTCTCTCTATGTCTCTCTCTATCTCACCTATGTCTCCCTCTCTACCTCTTTCCCTCTATACTCTATATCTCTCACTCACTCTCTCCCTCTCTCCCCCTCTTTCTCTCTCACTCTCTCCTCTCTATCTCACTATTCTCTCTATCTCTCTCTACTCTCTATCTCTCATCTCCCTCTCCCTCTCTCCCTTCCTCCCTTCCTTCTCCCTCTTTCTCTCTCCCCCTATGATGGTTGAGGGTATAGGGTTTAGGGTTTAAGGTATATGGTTTAGGGATGGTGTTCAAGGTTGAGGGTATAAGGTTAAGTGTATAGGGTATAGGGATTAGGGTTTATGATATTGGGTATAAGGTTGAGGGTATAGGGTATAGAGATGAGGGTTGAGGGTGTGTGGTTTAGTGTTTAAGATATAGGGTTGAGGTTTGAGGGTATAGGATTAAGTGTATAATGTATATGGATTAGGGTTTAGGATATTGGGTATAGGGTCGAGGGTATTGGGTTTAGGGTTTAGCATACAAGGTTGAATGTGGGTTTTAGTGTTTAAGTATAGGGTTGAGGGTTGAGGGTTGAGGGATAATGCTCAAGATTTAAGGTATAAGTTTTAAGGTATAGGGTATAGGGATGAGGGTTGAGGGTGTAGGATTTAGGGTTTAAGGTATAGGGTTGAGGGTATAGGGTTAAGTGTATAGGGTATAAAGATTAGGGTTTGGGATATTGGGTATAGGGTTGAGGGTTGAGGGTACAAGGTTGAATGTATGGTTTAGGGTTTAAGTATAGGGTTGAGGGTTGAGGGTTGAGGGTTGAGGGTTGAGGGTATAAGGTTAAGTGTATAGGGTATAGGTGTTAGGGTTTAATATATTGGGTATAGGGTTTAGGGTGTACGTTTACGGTATAAGGTATAGGGTTAAGGGTTGAGAGTGTGGGGTTTAGGGTTTAAGTATAGGGTTGAGGGATAATGTCCATGGTTTAGAGTATAAGGATGAGGGTATACGATATAGGGATGAGGGTTGAGGGTGTACGGTTTAGGGTTTAAGGTATAGGGTTGAGGTTTGATGGATAGTGTTCAAGGTTGAGGGTATAGGGTTAAGTGTATAGGGTTTAGGGATAAGGATTTGGGATATTGGGTATAGGGTTGAGGGTATTTAGTTTAGGGTTGATGGTTTAGGGTATAGGGTACAAGGTTGAATGTAGGGTTTAGGGTTTAAGCATACGGTTGAGGGATAGTATTCAAGGTTTAGAGTATAAGGTTGAGGGTATAGTGTATAGGGATGAGGGTTGATGGTGTAGGGTTGAGGGTTTAAGGTATAGGGTAGAGGTATAGTGTTCAAGGTTGAGGGTATAGGGTTAAGTGTATAGGGTATAGAGATTAGGGTTTAGGATATTGGGTATAGGGTTGAGGGTATTGGGTATTGGGTTTAGGGTTTAGGGTACAAGGTTGAATTTTGGGTTTAGGGTTTAAGTATAGGGTTGATGGTTGAGGGTATAAGGTTAAGTGTATAGGGATCAGGTTTTAATATATTGGGCATAGGTTTTAGGGTGTAGGGTTTAGGGTTTAAGTATAGGGTTGAGGGATAATGTTCAGGGTTTAGGGTATAAGGTTGACAATATAGGGTATAGGGATGAGGGTTGAGGGTATAGGGTTTATGGTTTAAGGTATAGGTTTGAGGGTATAGGGTTAAGTGTATAGGGTATATAGATTAAGGTTTAGGATATTAGGTATAGGGTTGAGAGTATTGGGTTTAGGGTTGAGGGTTTAGGGTTTAGGGTACAAGGTTGAATGTAGGGTTTAGGTTCTAAGTATAGGGTTGAGGATTGAGGGATAATGTTCAAGGTTTAGGGTATAAGGTTGAGGGTATAGGGTATAGGGATGAGGGTTGAGTGTGTAGGGTTTAGGGTTTAAGGTATAGGGTTGAGGGATAGTTTTCAAGGTTAAGGGTATAAGGTTAAGTGTATAGAGTATGGAGATTAGGGTTTAAGGTATTGGGTATTGGGTTTAGGGTTGAGGGTTGAGGTTTTAGGGTTTAGGGTCTAAGTATAGGGTTGAGGGTTGAGGGTATAAGGTTAAGTGTATAGGTTATACCTATATTAGGGTTTATGATATTGGGTATAGGGTTTAGGGTATAAGGTATAGGGTTAAGGGTTGAGATTGTAGGGTTTAGGGTTTAAGTATAGAGTTGAGGGGTAATGTTCAGGGTTTAGGGTATAAGGTTGAGGGTATATGGTATAGGGATGAGGGTTGAGGGTGTAGGGTTTAGGTTTTAAGGTATAGGGTTGAGGTTTGAGGGTATAGGGCTAAGTGTATAGGGTATAGGGATTAGGGTTAGGATATTTGGTTAGGGTTGAGGGTATTAGGTTTAGGTTCCAAGGGTTTAGGGTTTAATTATAGTGTTGAGGTTTGAGGGTTAAGGGTATAGGGTATAGGGACGAGGGTTGAGGGTTGAGGGTGTATGGTTTAGGGTATAGGGTTTAGGGTTTAGGGTACAAGGTTGAATTTAGGTTTTATGGTTTCAGTATAGGGTTGAGGGTTGAGGGTTTATGGTTGAGGGATAATGTTCAAGGTTGAGGGTATAAGGTTAAGTGTATAGGGTATGGGGATTAGGGTTTAGGATATTGGGTATATGGTTTAGTGTATAGGGTTGAGGGTGTAAGGTATAAGGTTAAGGGTTGAGAGTGTAGGGTTTAGGGTTTAAGTATAGGGTTGAGGGATAATGTTTAGGGTTTAGGGTATAAGTTTGAGGGTATAGGGTATAGATATGAGGGTTGAGGGTGTAGGGTTTAGGGTTTAAGGTATAGGGATGTGGGTTGAGGATTGAGGGATAGTGTTCCAGGTTGAGGGTATAAGGTTAAGTGTAAGGTTTGGAGATTTAAAGAGAGGGGGAGAGAGGGAGAGAGAGGGGGGGAAGGAGGGAGGGAGAGGTAGAGATGGAGAGAGAGATAGAGAGAGAAACACAGAGGGAAGGAGGAAGGTTGGGAGATTGAGAGAGAGGGAGAGAGATGGAAGGAGGGAGGGAGAGGTAGATATTTAGAGAGAGTGAGATAGATAGAAGTATATAAGAAGAGATAGAAGGGGGGAGGGAGGAGAAGTAGAGAGAGAGAGAGAATGGTGAGATAGAGAGGAGAGAGTGAGAGAGAAATAGGTAGGAGGGATAGATGAGGGGAGATATTGGGAGGAGAGATAGAAAGAAGGGGAGGGAGGGTGAGGTAGAGAGAGGTAGGGAGAGGAGAGATAGAGAGAATTAGAGAGGGAGGGAGGGAGGGAGGGAGGAGGGAGATATAGGTGTTTGTGTGTGTGTGTGAGAGAGAGAGAGAGAGGAGAAAGTTTGGTGAGATAGAGAGAAGGAGAGAGTGAGAGGGAGGGAGAGAGAATGGTGAGATAGAGAGCAGAGAATGAGAGAGAAAGAGGGGGAAGGGAGGGGGAGAGAGTGAGAGAGAGGCATGTAGAGGGAGGGGAGGGGAGATAAAGAGTAGAGAGGGAAAGAGGTAGGGAGGGAGACATAGGTGACATAGAGATGGATCGAGAGAGAGTAATGGAGAAAGATGTAGGTATAGAGAATTGGAGGAGATATAAATATAAGAAGAGAGGGAATGAGAGGGAGGAGAGATAGAGAGAAGTAGAGAGGGGAGGGAGAGAGGGAGGTAGGGAGAGGTAGGGAGGGATACAGAGGTGTGTGTGTGTGAGAGAGAAAGAAGGAGTGAGATAGAGAGAGAATGGTTAGATAGCAAGGAGAAAGTGAGAGAGAAAGAGGTGGGAGGGAGGGATAAAGAGAGGGAGAGATGGGGAGAAGAGATAGAAAGTGAAAGGAAACTAGGTGTGTGGAATTACAATTTCCTACACTAATCTATGAGGAGAGGAGAGTGCAAATTCATTTTAACCCTTACAATTATAGAATTTAAACCATATGTTAACTTAGATGTTGCTGCAATCACATACATACAGAAAGATAGACAGAAGATAGAAGTGACACAAAGATTTACCATGGGGAAAACCTTTCGGTAAAAAACCCCACACTCCAAAACCTGCACAATGTATTATCAAAACACTTGTTGTTTACAACACACTTGCAATGAAAGCTATCATGGAGTCTTCAACACTTGTATCTGGAGACAATATGGCAGCATAACAGTACCTGTCAAAACTCTATTTGTCTCCCATCCAAAGCATTGCTTATATAGACTTTTACAAGGCCAAAATGGCATCTTCTTGAGATAGGCGTCCAACATGGGTGCATGGCCCAAAACCCACGCCTAGGGACACATGTCCAAGTGTGTCATAAGTCCTAACACTTGTCCCAACATGCATTCCATAAGTGTGTTGCCCATTCCTAAGTTTGGGCAATGACGGATGATCTTATAGTTCTTACACCGTCATAGAATATGCTAGAAATAACCGTTATGATAGCTGTAAGAGAATCTGTCATACACATGCTATAAATAGCATATTCTCTTACAACATGTCATAGATGCTCCTTGGGCACCCAAATAGGCCTTATTCAAAGATGCTCTTGCATGCATGTCTTGCATGTCTTCACCTGTCATAGAATCTTCCTTATTTAGCTCTTACATGTCATAGGAATCTGTCATAACCGTTTCAGTCATGATTACCTTACACATTCTCCAAAGTTTCTACACTTGGTAGATAACTCCTACCACAAAGTGGGATGCCTAGAACCTCCTAGACCAAGTTGACCATCCTAGTCATCTTCCAAGTGGAGTGACAACTCACCGTGTCCACTCACACTAAATGACAAAATAGGATGTGCAACTTAAATACATTATTTGCAAAAAATTAATTACAAAACAAATAAATACATGCTAGGAATTTACAAGGTTGAGACATCTTAATTCCCAACATTCTCCCACTTGTCAAACACCTTGTAAGAGCCAAAGGAAATAATAGGATTTAACTGCTATAGGCCGAGAGGCCCATAGACTCCGAACACCATCTGAACTTCTCTATGCCCATTGGTTTCGTCAATGCATCTACAACATTCTTCACTGTATCTACCTTCTCCAAATTTACCTTTCCATCCTCTACCATATCTCACACGAAGTGAAACTACACATCAATGTGCTTCGTTCTGGCATGGAAAGTTGGATTCTTCGCAAGGCAAATAGCACTCTGACTGTCACAACATATCGTAATCTTTCCAGCATCAACACCAACATCTGGACACAGTCTCCTAAGCCAAATGGCTTCCTTACAAGCATGAGTAGCTACCATATACTCAGCTTCTATCATGGACAAAGCGACCACAGGTTGTCGCTTACTCATCCAACTGATAGCACCACCAAACATAGTGAACATGTATGCACTGGTGGATCTTTTGTTGTCAATGTCACCTACCCAATTTGAATCCACAAACCCATGAATACAAACTGAATGTGGAGCTCCATAGGAATTTCCATGATAGCAAATGGAATACTCGGAAGTACCCCTTAAGTATCTAAACACTCGCTTAACTGCATCCCAATGTACCCGTCCAGGGTTAGCCATAAATCGACTCAAGACTCCCACTGCTTGGGCAATGTCTGGTCTAGTACAGACCATAGCATACATCAAACTGCCAACTGCACTAGCATAAGGTACTCTGCTCATGTTCTCCACCTCACTAGGAGATTTTGGACAATCATATACAGATAACTTTGTTCCCAAAGAAATAGGAACACACAATGGTCTGCAATCTACCATGCTGAACCTATCCAACATGGTCTTCACATACTTCCTCTGACTTAACCAAAGTTTTTTGTTAGCCCTGTCTCTACTGATTTCCATTCCCAAGATATACCTGGCTACCCCTAGATTTTTCATATCAAACTATGCTAACAACTGGGACTTCAAATCAGAAATCATACTCATACCCTTCCCAATCAACAACATATCATCAACATATAGTGCAATAATGAGAAGATGATCATTGTCAACTTTGTAATACACACAATGATCTAATTTCGATCTCAAAAATCCAATCGACAACACAAAGGTATCAAACTTCAAGTACCACATCCTAGGAGATTGCTTCAAACCATATAAATACTTCTTTAACTTGCAAACCAAAGATCCTTTACCTTTCTCAATGTAGTGCTCAGGTTGTGACATGTAAATCTCTTCCTCCAAGTCACCATGAAGAAAATTTGTCTTCACATCCATCTGTTCTACCTCTAAATCATGAGATGCTGCAAGAGATAACAAAAATCGAATGGATGTCAACTTTGCAACAGGAGAGAATATTTCACCATAATCAATTCCCTCCACCTATGAATACCCCTTCGTAACCAATCTAACCTTGTACTTCTCAACACTACCATCTGCACAGAACTTCTTCTTGAACACCCATTTACATCCAATAGGTTTCCGTCCTTTAGGAAATGGTACCAGGTCCCATGTTTTGTTTTTCTCCAATGAAGCCATGTCATCCTCCATGGCCTCAATCCATGAACCTGCATATTTCATACCCATAGCCTCTTTCATAGTTCTAGGCTCATCAATGTTAGTAATCAAGGCAAAAGCACAACTGGAATCTAACACAGAAAATCCAAACCTTTCTAGCTGCTTATTTTCTCTAATGGATCTCCTCAAGAGCTGAGGTTGAGGTTCTACCTCTTCTTCCGAACTCTCAGAGCTGCTAGAGTTCTCCTCATCATCATATCCAACTGGGTCTCTATGTTCAATCTTCTCAGGGGTAGAAGGTAACTGAACCACATCTTCTTTAATTTCTGTTTCATCTGGCTGTAGGTTAACAGGAGAAGGTGTTAGCTCTCTAAAAATAACATTTCTGCTATACAACACCTTACCAGTCACAGGATCCCAAAGCTTGTACCCTTTCACACCAACATTGTAGCCGATGAAGATACATTTAACTACCTTGTTCTCCAATTTAGACCTTTTCTCCTTAGGCACATGTGCATAAGCTTCACAACCAAAAACACGAAGATGTCTAATGGAAGGCTTCTTACCAGACCACACCTCCATGGGTGTCTTACCAACAAGAGCTGATGTAGGAGATCTATTAACCAAATAGCAAGCAGTGGTTACAGCTTCTACCCAAAACCTTTGTTCGAGGCTTGCTCCACTAAGCATACTCCTAGCCTTCTCCATTAGGGTCCTATTCATTCTTTCTGCAACTCCATTTTTCTGTGGGGTATAAGGAGTTGTCTTATGCCTTTCAATCCCTCATTCTTTATGGAACTTCTCGAACTCTACCAAACAAAACTCACCACCTTTATCAGTTCTCACACATTTAATCTTTTTACTAGTCTGATTCTCAACGAGAGCTTTAAATTCCTTGAACCGACTAAAGACTTCAAACTTGCTTCTAAGGAAATAAATCCATGTCCTTCTACTGTAATCATCTATGAAAGATACAAAGTATACAGATTTGGAGAGAGAAGGAACATTAACAGGACCAAATACATCTGAATGAATTAGATCCAATACACCAGAAGTCTTGTGAGAACTAGAATAAAACTGAACATGGTTCTGTTTTCCATAAACACAATGTTTGCAAAAGTTGAACTCGAGATTACAATCATTTAACCCCTTAATGAGGTTCTTGTTCTTTAGGGTTCTAAGACCCTTCTCACCAATGTGGCCAAATCTCATATGCCACAACATTGTCTTTTCAGCAGGAAGTTTTCCTTCCAAAGTGTTTGCACCCTTGGGTACACTAGATGCACTACCATCAGAACCCATTACAACAGATCTCTTCACTACTCGTTCAGATGGTGGGGATGAAGTGACTACAGCTCTCTTCCTTGAGATAGAAGAAATATTGCATTGTGGAGTGCATGCTTCCAGCTGAAACAGAGTACCTCTCTGAGTACCCCTTGCGAGCACCATAGCTCCTCTAGTCATCTTGCATCCATCTTTTGAAAAGACAACCTGCACACCTACATCATTCAACATACTTACAGAGAGCAGGTTTTGTACCAAGTCTAGGATGTGCATTACCCCATTGATTCCCTTCACTCGACCATCAGGAAATCGGATAGAGACTCTTCCTCGACCAACGATCTTCAGGTGAGAGTCATCACCCAGGTACACCTTTCCACCATTGAACTCCTCATACTTTGAGAACTAGCTTCGATGAGAGGTCATGTGGAATGAAGCACCAGATTCAATCAGCCACACATCATCTGATGCATGGGTGGCCAGGGCTGCGATGAAAGCATCTCCATCATCTTGGGTTCTATCAGAATCTGAATCTGGTGACTTCTTCTTCTTTGCCTCTTTACAATCTCTTCTGACGTGCCCAGATTTTCCATAGTTCCAACAGGTAGCCTTGGTCTTTCTAGGAGTCTTGGATCTCCCACGGGATGGATCTACCCTTCTCAATTTTCTTCTCCTTCTTCTTCCATCGGTCTTTGGGTCTTCCATGAACAAGGGCTTCCTTAGCCGAATCTGAAGACTTTCTCTGCATCTCCTCAGACAACAACAAAGACACCACATCATCCATTCTGAAAGTGACTATAGTACTTCTAAGAGCCATCACAAGATGGTCCCATGAATCCGGCAAGGAACATAACAGGGTCATACATCGATCATCCTCCTCTATCTTGACACCAGATGATATCAACTTTGCAATCAGCATATTAAATGCATTTAGATGATCTGCAATGGATCCTCCTTCCTCCATTCTCAGAAATTACAACTTCTTCCTCAAGAACAACTTGTTCACCAGAGATTTGGCCTGATACACAGACTCAAGCCATTCCCACAAGGAGTTTGCAGTCTTCTCATCAAGAACATTCAGGAGGATGGAATCAGCTAGACAGAGTCTTATGATTCCCTTAGCTTTCCAATCCTTGAGATCCCAATCATTTTGAGACATAGCTGCTGGTTTAGTATTGTTTGAGACAGCTTCCCAAACATCTCTATCAACTAGCATGTCCTCCATCTTGAGCTTCCAAAGCTCAAAATTCATGCTGGTGAATCTCTCCACCTCCATCTTGTTGTATGAAGAACTTGCCATCTCTTTCCTGCAATGAGGTTATATAATACTCTACACAATACTCTCACTCAATCTGAGATTATCTCAAAAAACCCCTTACCCAACAACTAGGACCAAAGGTGATCAAGCTCTAATACCAACTGAAAGGAAACTAGGTGTGCGGAATTATAGTTTCCTACACTAATCTATGAGGAGAGGAGAGTGAAAATCCGTTTTAACCCTTACAATTACAAAATGTTAACCATATGTTAACTTAGATGTTGCTACAATCACATACATATAGAAAGATAGACAGAAGATAGAAGTGACACAAAGATTTACCATGGGGAAAACCTTTCGGTAAAAAACCCCACACTCCAAAACCTGCACAATGTATTATCAAAACACTTGTTGTTTACAACACACTTGCAATGCAAGATATCATGGAGTCTTCAACACTCATATCTAGAGACAATCCGGTAGCATAACAGTACCTGTCAAAACTCTATTTGTCTCCCATCTAAAGCATTGCTTATATAGACTTTTACAAGGCCAAAATGGCATCTTCTTGAGATAGGAATCCAACATGGGTGCATGGCCCAAAACCCACGCCTAGGGACACATGTCCAAGTGTGTCATAATTCCCGACACTTGTCCCAACATGCATTCCATAAGTGGGTTTCCCATTCCTAAGTTTGGGCAATGACGGATGATCTTATAGTTCTTACACCGTCATAGAATATGCCAGAAATAACCGTTATGATAGTTGTAAGAGAATCTGTCATACACATGCTATAAATAGCATATTCTCTTACAACATGTCATAGATGCTCCTTGGGTGCCCAAATAGGCCTTAGTCAAAGATGCTCTTGCATGCATGTCTTGCATGTCTTCACCTATCATAGAATCTTCCTTATTTAGCTCTTACATGTCATAGGAATCTTTCATAACCATTTTAGTCATGATTACCTTACACATTCTCCAAAGTGTCTACACTTGGTAGATAACTCCTACCACAAAGTGGGATGCCTAGAACCTCCTAGACCAAGTTAACCATCCTAGTCATCTTCCAAGTGCAGTGACAACTCACCGTGTCCACTCACACTAAATGACAAAATAGGATGTGCAACTTAAATACATTATTTGCAAACAATTAATTACAAAACAAATAAATACATGCTAGGAATTTACAAGGTTGAGACATCTTAATTCCCAATAGAAAGAAGGGCAAGGAGGGTGAGGTATAGAGAGGGAGGGAGAGGAGAGATAGAGATAAGTATAGAGGGAAGTAGGGAGGGAGGGAGAGTTAGGGAGGGATATAGAGCTTTGTGTGTGAGAGAGATAGAGAGATAATAGTGAGATAGAGAGGAGAGAGTGAGAGAGAAAGAGGGGGAAGAGAGGGAGAGAGTGAGAAAGAGGTAGGTAGAGGGAGGTAGCGGGAGGGAGAGGAGAGATAGAGAGTAGAGAGGGAAAGAGGTAGGGAGGGAGACATAGGTGAGATAGAGATTCGTGGAGGGAGAGGTAGGTAAAGAGAGGGAGAGGGGAGATAAATATAAGTATAGAGGGAAGGAGAGATAAAGAGAGAGGAGAGATATAGAGAATTAGAAAGGGGAGGGAGGGAGAGGTAGGGAGGATATAGAGGTGTGTGAGAGAGAGAGAGATAAAGAGAGAGTAGAGAGGAAAGGGGAGAGTGAAAGAGAAAGATGATACAACTTTCTAACTATGAAAATTTGACCTCCTAATTACTAAAATTTGACATGTTGATTACTAAAATTTGATTGTCTAAAAAAAAATAAGATCTTCCTAAAATAGAATTTGCATTATAACTCCTAGAGATTTGAAACCACTCTCAAACATCATGAAACTATATATATATGAAATATAACTTAGAGTATAATAAATTAAATGTCCATATGTAAATGTCAACTTATACTTAAATGTTGATTTCATGTATATAGTTTCACTGGAACATAAGGACAAGAAAGAGAAAAAAATAGAAGGATAATTTTTCAATATAAACCATAACACAAGTGTGTTATAACATGCTCATGTTATAATGACTCGCATTTTTTCCTGCTTTGGGAATCCCCAAGCCTTTGGCTTGGATTTTCTTTGGATTTCCAACCCAAATGTTTGGACTAGGCCTTTCCAGTGCCCAAAAATATGTTTTTCATATTCTACAAAATTTCACATAATCTCATTTGTGTTAACCATCAGGTTTGCACATGTGTCAAGGCCAAGTAAAACAAACAACTTGGTACTTTTAGGCTCTCCCTTAGCTATTTAACGATGTAATTTTTTCACATTTTTACTATGTTAAAGCTTTCATCTTTAATTTATTTTGTCGGTGTATCCCTTTTTTGTCAAAAACCAATGTTTGGTATTTTTTACTTTATTTTTTAACCGTTCATTGCAATTTCAAATAAATTACATTTTTATAAACTAGACACTATTATACACATATTAAAAAAAATATTTTCGATTAGTTTTCAAAAATTATAGGGGTAACACAACCAAATTTCTACTTTTCAAGATGTGTCCACTTTAAAAATTAGTAAAATAGCATATATTCATTAAAAATTTATCAAAAAAATCAAGCATAAACTATATGTTGTTAGCTAATTTCTCACAAAAGCGATTTTAAAAATACTAAAAAAGTTAACCTTTTGAGGGAGCCACAACAGATGCTATGTTATGTTTCTTGAAAAAAATAAGACCAATTTGTGTGGCTCCCTTTTTTGAACCCCTTAATCTATACCATTTTCAAATAAAATTAGTATTTTAGAAAGAGGATTCAGAGCACTACGACCCTTGTTTTTGTTGCATCTTAAAATTTTGAGTGTAACTATCCCCAAATTCTCATCCAAGGTCAATGTTTCCTGATTTCATAAAGAAAAAAAATTGGCCCCTTAAGACCCCTTTTTGGCCCCTCGTATTTGTACACTTACCCACAAAGTACTATGCACCTGCGATATGAATTTGAAGCTGATTTTTGAGGACCTAGTCACCCTGGGTGACTATGTCCCAGTAGAGGAATTTCAAATATGATTTCATAGTCCTTTGATCTGCCAGATCTGAGCCTTCTTTTTCCAATTGTCGCACTGTTGGATATTGTTGTAACTGAGTTTGCGTTTGTTGTCAAGGTGTAGGGTTGATTGCAACAATGAATAATTGACCTTCAAGCTTCTCCCAATCTTATTCATATTTGAAATTTGGACATTCAAAGAGAGGAGAAAGGTTGTGCAATTTAGGGGCTTGCCTTAGTCAAACTTTGTGTTAGTGTTTCCACTTCCACAATGGAAATGTAAATGATAGGGATTTTATCCTTTTGAGGGATAAGGCTAAATGAATGATGAATGATGAATCAACAATGGACTACAACTCACCACCCAAAAATGACTTCCTTGAAGGACTGAAGTCATGCAAGATCTCTTCAAGGCTTGATTATTGTGGTCTTGATTTTCTTGAAGACCTATAAGGGTTAGATCTCACAAACAATATGATAACATAAATATGAACAAATGCACATACACTTTGACACATACTTGGATCTTGAATTTTCATAATAAATATTTTAATGACTTCTCTTGACTTGCTTGATTTCTTGATAGTGCTCTTGATTTCCAATAATTGTTAGATAGTTTTCATATGATGCAATGACTAGGTATTTATACACAATTATTCTAATTTCCCAAAAATAAATCTCGATAGCTGACTAGACATTTGAAATTCAAATAATAAAATACCACCTTCGACATATTCAATTTTAGAGGAAAAATAGGGGGTCGAGGGTAAAATATTAAATGAGTTCTTCAGTTTTCTACTTGCAATTTGTTGATAAATGTTAAAAATGGGCCACATATTGCATAATTTTGGAAATTACGAGTACAATTAGGTCCATGCACTTAGGGGGGAGAAAAACATAGTATGAAATTATCATGGGTGAAAATTTACGACGCTATAATTGTAAATATCAAATAAATATTATAAAATATTGATAATTGACAAGGTCTGAGTATTATTATAAAATATAACAAGTATAAAAATTGTTATGTAATGTTGATGATTTGCAAATCTTAAATATTATATTATTAGCAATGAGATTGCATGCTAGGGGGTAAAGACATGATTAAGTGCATTGTCTAACTTGAAGAGTGTAGTGACATATAATATTTGAAGCATTTCATGAAAGAGACGAGAAAAATGTCAACCTATTTTATACCTTTTATTATTGTCTTATATATTGTTGTGCAGTTTTGCACACACGCCCCACTGAAAGTGGGGGACCCTCTCTTGGCCTGCCCTTTTGGCCTATTTTTGTGGCTTGCCCCCTCTTTGTGCTTATCTTTGAAAATCTTGGGGTTTTGGTCTTTGGTGCTTGCCTTGGTTGGGGGTGCTTTTGTGTTGAGTTCTTGGTGGTTTTGAGGTCTTGCAGATGTCCTCTCTAGGGTGGTCTTCTTTTGCCTTTTGTTTTCTCCCTTGGTGTTTTTGTTTGGGTCCTAAGGTTTGGTTTTCTCCCTTAGCTTTCCCTTGTTTTCCTTGTTTCATTTGTTCTTCCGGAGGTGGAACCGGGATGAGACTGAACTTTGAACTTTGGCTAAGTTCTCAGTTTCATCTTCATTCCCGTTTCGGCTCCGCTTCCTTCCCATTCTTTTGCTTCCTTCTTTGTTTTGTTTGTTTTCGTCCTAAGGGCTTGTTTTCCTCCCTTAGTTTTTTCTTCACTTCGCTTTTTCCTTCGCTTGTCAGAGGCGGAACCGGGATGGATCCGAACTTTGAACTTCGGCTAAGTTCTCGATTCTATCTTCATTCCCATTTTGGTTCCGCCTCTCGCATTCTCCTTTTTTTGTTGTTTTGTTTGTCTTCAACCTTCGGGCTGGTTCTTCACCCTTAGGTTTTCTTCGGTTTTCTTTTCTGTCATTTTCTCAAGGCCGGGACCGGGATGGAATTTGGCTTTGAACTTTGGAAAAGTTCATGGTTCCTTTCTCATTCCCATTCTGCCTCCACTTTCGTTGGGGTTGGTTTTGTCTCCACCCCCACTTGTTCCCCTTTGGTTCCCATTTTGGTTCTCATTCTTCCTCTACTTCTGCTTGTTTCCCTTCCTTTCCCATACCTGTTCTGCCTCCACCTCCACTTGTCTTGGCTCTTTGTTCCTATTTTGCTCATGGCTCTGCCTCCGCCTATCTCTGGTTCCGCCTCCGCTTGGGTTTATGCTTGATTTTCTTGCCTTAGGAAATCTAATGGACTTGCTCAGATTCTGATGGTGTACTGGGCATTAATGGTGGCCCGTTTGATTGCAGGATGGATCGAGTTGGGTTTTTTGGGTGTACTTTGAAGATTTGGCATCATTTGCAGGTGCAGTCAAGTACACTTTGTGGCTGCTGTCATGAAACCCACTCTCGCACGCAAGGACGATTTGGTTGGTGGCCATCAATGGTTGGCGGACGTGATCTGAAGGGGATCAAACTGGTGTTGTTCAATTTGAGTCATTCATTTTCCCAACTCGGGTCTGATCGGTGGCTCGTGTTCCTGCTGGTATTTTCGTGCACGTGGTTGTTCATGAAGGTGAAGTCTTTTGGTGGGTGTGGATCGAGGATCCATTCCCCTGACATTGTGTGGTCCTAGTTCGATCTGATGAGGGTCATTGTTGCATTCAATGCTTGATGGCGGGTTATTGTTGGCTTTCAAGGCCGATTTGATGTGTGGTTGAGCTTCCTTGTAACCCTAGCTTTGTTTGGCGCGGGCCTTTTTTTCTATAAGTATGGCACTCTACCTCATTTGTAAGGGTTTGGTTAGGTTGGAATTGGCTAGGTTAGGATTCGGATTAGTAGACTAAGTCAGAGGACTTGTAATCATTAGAGTTAGCAGTAGAGTAGCATGTTAGAAGATTAGAAGTTACTTTCCACATTTCAAGCAAGTGTTGTAACAGACCAAAATTGTTGCTGATATGATGATTTAATACGAAGTGCAGACATTGTATTATGACTAGTGCCCCCTTTGCATTGAATAATCTTGCATTTTTCTTATTCTATCTTTCAAACCGCTTGGAAATGTTTGAATACATCTTAGGTTTAGTTAGTATTTTTTGTGATTTAATGCTTGGAGTGTTGTAGCAATCCCTGGTTCATATCTTGGGAAGCTTCTTGATTATGGGAATGTTGTGCAAGGTCAATACCCCATATTCATGTGCTTAGTTCAACTGTAGATATTCATTCAGTCTTATTGAATGAATGCCCACAGCCTGAAAATATTTAACACCTTAGAAGATTGCACTATTTTCTGCAAGATTGCAGGCATAGCCTAGGTCGAGCAAAAATTAGTTTAAGGGATTGGTCCATTCCAAGTATTTCATCACTTGCATGGTTAATCTTAGAAGTATCATTAACATTAGGACTTTTGAAACCCTCATCTTTTGTTGTTTCTTTATATATGGTTAGAACTAGAAATTTGAGCATCACCATATCTTAAAATCTGATGAGTTTAGAGCTTCCAACATTTGTACATAAGACCCCTTGTGATTACCAGCATTTTCACATTTTATCACTGAGTTTTACCTACTGCATTGTCATGCCCTGACACCCATGAGACCTTGGGGTTATCTCTTTGTTCACAGAGATCAACCTTTCAAGAGAGATAAGATAACTTTTATTCTGTCTAAGTTGTTGATGTGCAGAAACACCAAACAACATATATATATATATATATATATATATATATATATATATATATCTTAAATGTCACAAGTCTAGTGGTATCTAAAAGAAAGAAAAATATTTTAGCAAAAGAAAGAAGCCATTAGAACGTCATGAGTATGTTACGAAAAAAACATGAATAATTTTCTCAAATATCACATAAAAATAATTAGCATTTCCTAACTTAACTCTTATGAATTGATTTTAAAAATAATAGAAAAAAAACACCAAATGTATTGTAAAACATGGCTTTGCATGTGTTGGTTGAGCATAAATATGCTTATCAATTTTTATATATCTTCCAGTATAACTTGTAAAACTGATTAGTATAGCCTAACCTGCTCTAATACCATGATAGAAATTAGGATCTTAGGATACTGATAATTATATGTTGAAATGAACAAGACAACTAAGAGGGGGGTGAATCAGTTGTATCTAATCACATTCACCACAAATCTTAAACAATCCCACTTTCACTTTAATTTATTATTAAGTGTAAACATGAAATGCAGATAACAAAAAGAAAACACCAAAGACACCAGATTTATGTGGAAAACCTTATAAGGGAAAAACCATAGTGAGGATTAACTCACAATATAAAAGTAATTGTAAAACCAGATACAAAGAGACTCACTGCCAAAGGGCTCAATACCCAAGATAGGACTCACTGTCCAGATAGGACTCACTATCCAGATAGGACTCACTGTCCAAGTAGGAGGCTGACTATCTACAAATACAGAAAAATATAAAGAATAATGTTACATAGAGAACATTATCTCAATGCAATAGAAGATCCACCACTACAATTTCCACACATTCACAACCTTGATCAAAGAGTTGTAGACACCATCAACTCACTACCTTTAGGATACTCACACATTGAAGTTCTAACTTCTTGTTGCCTCAGATCACTTTCACACAATCCTTTGCATCTACCTCGCTTCTCACACTTGTGGCTTGAAAACCTTAACACCTTGCCTTGTATTTATACCAACTTCAACCTTAAAAAAATTTTCTAAGGTCAGCTACACATTCTTTATTTTACAAATTCAAATTAGGTCAGCAACTCAACATTCCCGTGGTGGATAAGAATGAGAATGGACCAAATAAATACTTAACCATGACCCAAAACAACATCTTGGATCAATCACACACTTCCTTAATTGATACTTATTCTTCACATAACGTGTAAACATCAGGTTGGCCAAATCTAATGAAAACGCCAATGAACTTTGAAGTACATGCATCAGCAACAAGAAGATAACATGCAGACCACATAACACGCTTCACCTTACACTAGAACACGTCTTAGATACCTTATTCCAGATCTGCAAGACGTGAAACAAACTAGTAGAGTAGGTACATTTCTCCTAGTCCACAGACAAGCAACTCTACCAGACCAGTTCACAAACCGGTGCACACAACTTTCATTCTTCATCAAACCAAAATCTATAATCCAAGATATATCACCCAAGGATGCCCATAAATAATAATATAGATCCGCACAAGCATAATATTAACACAAAATAAACGCAGAGCACATTATCGAAGCACATTCTAAACACACACATAATTATGTCATCACTATTTATTAATTTTCTCATAAGCACTTGGTAACTCATCATATCAGCACACCTACAACACCATAAAGATAGCTCCATGTACTCACAACATCTCTACAGTATCTCAAATATACATAAAACACATGCAATCACTTGATTCCTTTCACTGCAACAACATGTATTGTGTTGACATCAATGACAACATTAATGACAACACCACCATACTCATTCATACTTGCAACAATCTCCCCCTTTGTCATTGATGACAGCACATGGTGTGAAAAAATGCCAAAGACAGCATACACACTCTCTTTCTTTTTTTCAGATTAGACAGCCTACACAACATTCTTGCACTCTCTTCTCCTTACAAGATTCTCTCTCCCTTTAAATATTTTTAGATATAGATAGACTTTTTCACATGACTCTTTCTCCCCCTTTGACATCAATGGAAAAGAAAAGGTTTTCCATTATTCTTTGGCCATAAAAAATTATGATCACTCCCCCTTAGGAGTGCACCCATGACAACACACATATCATACTATGACAATGATACTTCCTACTCCCCCTAAGGAGTAGACCCCGATCATCATTCCATACAGATGGTGAATCTGTAGATCCATTGGATTGATGCACCTCTATGTGCACCTAGTTCAAAGAAGGAGGGGCGGTAACCCCCAACTTCTCTTAGAGATACTAAAAAGTATCCTTAGGAAGAGCCTTAGTAAATATAGCTACAATTTGATCCTTTGTGGGCACATATTCAAGCCTGACTTCATTCTCCAATACCTTCTCTCTTAAGAAATTATATCTTATAGATATATGATTTGTCCTTGAATGCATTACCAGATTATTTGAAATATTTATTGCACTTGTATTATCACAAAAGATATGGATAGGCTCATCATACGTCACTCCTATATCCTTCAATTTTTGCTTCATCCATAATACCTATGTACAACAAGATGTTGTTGCAATGTACTCAGCTTCTACAATGGATAAAGAAACTGAATCTTGTTTCTTGGTTAGCCATGAAACCAATCTGCATCTAAGAAAGAATACACCACCACTTGTACTCTTTCGGTCATCTACACAACTAGCCTAATATGCATCAATGTAAGAATTTAAAGTAAAATCAGTATCCTTAGGATACCACAAACCATAATCTGGAGTCCCTTTTATATATCTAAATATCCTTTTCACAACTATAACATGTGTTTTTTGTGGTTCTTCTTGAAATATGGCAGCCAAACATACTGCATGCATGATATTTGGTCTAGTAGCAATAAGATATAGCATTCCACCAATCATAGATCTATACTTTCTTTGATCAACTTTAGGAGATTCGTCATCCTTACTTAGTTTGCATCCAGTCACCATAGGGGTACAAACCATTTTGGAGTCATCCCTTCCAAACTTCTTCAGTAATTCTTTAACATACTTTGATTGTGAAATGAATATGCCCTTATCAGTTTGATTCACTTTAAGTCCAAGGAATGAATTCAACTCACTAATCATGGAGATTTTCAAACTCTTTTTGCATCTCCTCTTTAAATTTCTTGCACATACCCTCATTTCCTCCAAAGATAACATCATCAACATACACTGCTACTATCAAGATTTTGTTTCCTTCAATCTTGAAATAAAGATTACTATCTATGGATCCTTTGCTAATTCAAATACCTGTCCAACCTTGCATACCTTGCTTTGGGAGCCTGTTTGAGTTCATATAGTGCCTTTTTCCACTTACAGACCATATTTGATTGATCTGATAACTGAAATCCCTCTAGTTATTCCATGTATACCTCTTCTTCCAATTCTCCATTCAGGAATGTAGAATTAACATCCATCTAGTATACCTTGAAATATTTGTGAACAAAAAATGCCAAAAACATTTGAATAGCCTCCATTCTTGCCACCGAAGCAAATGTCTCCTCAAAGTCTATTCCTTCAACCTGTGAATAACCTTTCCACACAAGCCTTTCTTTGTTTCTTACTACTTCACCATCCCCATTCATCTTATTCCTAAATACCCATTTTGTACCAATTACATTCTCGTTTACCGGTGGGTCATCCCATAATAATGGGTTACACTTTTTGGCCAAACTTGATATTGAAATCAACATTTTCAGAAAAAAAAACTTCACTTTCTAACACCTATAATAGGTAAACTATTAGGAATTTGAAAATGATGTAAACTAGTGATTTGTGAGATTTTGTCTGTAGATTTTAGATGTATTTTTAAAAAATAAAATTGAAATTAAATTGTATTTCTTTTTAGTCTTCTTTGATAACTAGTTTTTAATAGTAAACAAGATTTTTAAAAAGTGTTGTGTACATTGGTTCGCATAAATTTTTTCTACAAAGGATAAAATTCTAATTCTTTTGAATTTAGGTCGGTAACACTAGTATCTAGTGCTTTCATTTTGTTTCATAACATTTTGTTGAATATTTTTCTTTTAATTAAGTTTTTAAGTCAAACCATTTACAATTTAGACATAGGTGCACTTCGGCTCACATAAATTTTTTGATATGTATTGAAATTCAATTTATTTATTTTGTTGAAAAGAGGACATCAATACCTAGTGCGTAGATATTTTTCAAAAAAAATTCCCCCAAATTTACTATTTTTCCACAATGTTTTTTCACCAAACTTGATATTCGATGAAAAACCCATGTTTAGTTAAAATAAAAAATAAAAAAATATATATATTAAATTTATAGTTGTTGGAAAGAACATTTTGAGCACTACAATCCACCAATTTAGTTTATCAAGTTTACTCCATTTGCACCTCCTTCTTGGACTTCAATTGTCAAAAAAATACATGAATTTTGAAATGGTGGAGGGGAAGGTGAAAAAAGGGGGTTAATTAAAAGGGGGGTTTGATTGAACCCCCCTATATGGTGTAAGTGGGGTTTCATTAGAAGGGGGGGTTCATTTTAACCCCCTTCATTAGAAGGGGTAAGCCATTTTAATTTTTTTGATGAGAATTTATATTTTTTCTTTGTGCAAAAAATTGTAACCCACTATTGTGGGTTTACCCCAATCTAGGAACCAATTCCCATGTCTGATTTTCTCTATCCATTGTAATTCCTCTTTCATGGCTCTAACCCAATTTTCATCTTTGCATTCTTCACACTTTTTTAGGTTCTATCTTGGAAATTAAACACAAACTTACCTTAGCTGCTACCACTTTGCTTCTTGTTGTTACACCTTTGCCTTTGTCTCCAATTATCTATTCTTCTGGATGATTTTTTTGTACATACTTTGGAGTCTTAGGAGCAAGTTCTGGAGCCTCTTCTTCTTATTCAATCTATTCATCTTCTTCCTTATCCTTCTCTTTCTCTTGTCTGCAAACAACTTCATTTGGTTCATCTTCACTTATTTCAACTGAACTGTGCATATTTTCTCAACTTTTACATTTCAACTTTCAACAATCTTTCTCGATCTTTTATTGTAGCATCTATATTCTTTGATTTTGATTACATATCCAATAAAAATACCTCCATCACATATTGCATCAAACTTTCCTAGATTCTCATCATCTATTTTAATATAACATTTTCTTCCAAACACGTTAAAGTACTTAACAGTAGGAATTTTACCATACCACAACTCATAAGGAGTCTTTGTGTTGTTGCCTTTGATCTGAACTTTGTTAAGAATGTAGTTATCAGTGTGAATTGATTCTCTCAAGTATGCCTCAGGAACATTTTCCTCACTCATCATAGTTCTTGCAACCTCTTGAACTATCTGGTTCTTCCTCTCAACAACTCCATTATGTTGAGGAGTTCTAGGAGCAAAAAGATGCCTCTTTATACCATACTCTTCACAAAACATATTAAACTCATTGGAGGTGAATTATCCACCTCTGTCAAACCTTAAACATTTGATTTTCAGGTTCACTTCATTCTCTACCATAGCTTTGAACACCTTGAATCTATCTAGAGCTTGAGCTTTCTCCCTAAGAAAAGCAACCCATGTCATTCTAGAATAATCATCAATGAAAAGCATAAAATACATGTCACCATTAAGACTTCTTGTTCTTGTAGGACCACAAAGGTCTGTATGAATCAATTCCAACATTTTGGTAGATGATTTTTCTTTTCCTTTAAAGTTGCAACTTGTTTGTTTTCCCAACTAACAACTTATGCAAACAACATAGGTAGGCTTTGTGATTTTCGGCAGATCCCTGACAGCTTCTCTTGAACTAATTTTGATTAGGTTTTCAAAGTTTGCATGTCCCATCCTCTGGTGCCATAGCCAACTTTCATTATCTTCAGTCACAAAACACTGACCAACACCCTTAAGTTGATAGATGTTTCCATATGTTCTTCTTCTTGCAGGTACCACAACTCCGAACTCTTTTCTGATCTCACAAGTATTATTCTGAAACACAAACTTAAATCTTTTTCTACACACTTGTTCAACACTCAAGAGGTTATGCCTTAAGCCCTTAACATAATATACATCATCAATATTATGTTTTCCATCAAAACTAATTGTTCCTTTTCCAACAATCTTTGCACCAAAATCATCTCCAAACATGACTAATCCTCCATCATACTTTTTAAGTTTAGTAAAATTACTTTTGTCTCTGGTCATATGATTTGAGAAGCCACTGTCAATTACCCAATAGTCTTGGTCTTGTCTAGCATGAAAGGAAATAACCAAAGTACCTTCCATCTCTTCCTTCTTGTTATGAACCACATTCCCTTGCACATCTTCCATGGTTAGTAGACACTGATTTATTCTCTAAGGCTAGAAACATGCATTCATCTTTATCACCCTCAACATCAAAAATTCCAACATCTTCTCTAACATAATACAATTTCTTGAATATTTTGTCTTTATTGTTTTTTCTCTTCTTATGTATGGCTCTATTTGGACATCTTGAAGCATAGTGACCAATATTTCCACAAGTGAAACATTTAAATGGTAACATACCTTTGTACTTACCAGTACCTTTCTTCAGCTTCCTAGTAAAACTTGATTCCAACTCTTAACCTTCACTATTTGGATCATCTTCTGACTTTGTTTCTTTGAAGGTTGTTTCTATTTTCTCCTTTTCTCTTCCAAACTTCCTCATTTCAAATGTGGTCAAGGTGCCAAATAACTATTCTTTAGTGAATTTATTTGGATCATACACTTCCTCAATGGTTGAGACCTTGTCACTATAACTCTCTGGTAAGGTCATCAAAATATTCTCCATTACATCTTCATTTGTAAGAGAACCACCTTGATTTTTGACTTCATTTGTTGCAATATCAACCCTTTGAAAGTAGCTTGCAATTTCCTCACCTTCTTCCATTTCCAACTTCTCATATCTGCACTTAGTTGTTAACTTCTTTGATAATTTGACTCTATCATTTCCTTCATAAATATCTTTCAACTTTTCCCAGACTTCATAAGGAGTGCCTAATGAAATAAATTTTGTCAGCTCATTCTTAGATAAAGCACTGTAGATTGCATACCTTTCTTTTTCATTTTCTTCATAGCCAAAAATCTCGTCTGCAGAAGAAGGAGCACTTGTTGACTCAACATATTTTGCCTCAATAGCTTTCCAATTCTTGTAACTAAGAGAGATCAGGTAACTTCTCATATGCACTTTCCAAAAATTGTAGTCAAATCCATCAAACACAGGGATTATCAATTTGTGTGCCATCGGATCTACCTCAAGCAGTTAGGCTCTTCTCTGAGGAACCAAAGCTCTAATACCAATTGTTGAAATGCACAAGACAACTAAGAGGGGGGTGAATCAGTTGTATCTAATCACATTCACCATAGATCTTAAACAATTCCACTTTCACTTTAATATGTTATTAAGTGTAAAAATGTAATGCAGATAACAGAAAGCAAACACCAGAGACACCAAATTTACATGGAAAACCCTATAAGGGAGAAACCACGGTGAGGGTTAACTCACAATATAAAATTAATTACAAAACTGGATACAAAAAGGCTCACTGCCCAAGATAGGACTCACTGTCCAGATAGGACTCACTATCCAAATGGGATGCTCACTGCCTATAGATACAAAAAGATATAAAGAAGAATGTTACACAAAGAACATTATCTTAATGCAACAAAAGATCCACCACTGCAACTTCCACACATTCACAGCCTTGATCAAAGAATTGCAAACACCATCAGCTCATTTCCTTTAGGAGTCTAACACATTGAAGTTATCATTGCCTTAGATCACTTTCACACAATCTTTCACATCTACCTCACTTCTCACACTTGTGGCTTGCAAACCTTAACACCTTGCCTTGTATTTATACCAACTTCAACCTTAGAAACTTTCTCCAAGGTCGGATACGCATTCTTTATTTTACAAATTCCAATTAGGTCGATGACTCAACATTCCCATGATGGATAAGAATGAGATTGGACCAAATCAATACTTAACCAGGACCCAAAACAACATCTTGGATCAATCACACACTTCCTTAATTGATACTTATTCTTCACATAACATGTAAACACCAGGTCAACCAAACCTACTAATGAACTTTGAAGTACATGTATCAGCAACAAGAAGATAACATGCGGACCACATAACACGCTTCACCATACACTGGAACACATTTTAGATACCTTCTTCCATATCCGCAAGACCTGAAACAAACCAGCAGAGCAGATACATTTCTCCCAATCCATAGACAAGCAAATCTACCAGACCAGTTCACAAACCGGTGAACACAACTTTCACTCTTCATCAAACCAAAATCTATAATCTAGGATTTATCACCCAAGGATGCCCATAAACAATACTACAGATCAACACAAGCATAGGATTAACACAAAAGAAATGCATAACACATTACCGGAGCACATTCTGAATACACACACAATTTTGTCTTCACTATTTATTAATTTTCTCATAAGCACTTGGTAACTCATCATATCAGCACATCTGCAACATCATAAAGATAACTCCATGTACTCACAAAATCTCTACAGTATCTCAACTATACATGCACCACCTACAATCACTTGATTCCTTTCACTGAAACAACCTGTATTGTGTTGACATCAATGACAAATTTAATGACAACACCACCATACTCATTCATACTTGCAACATTATAAACAAGATATAAAATAAATAAAATGAGAATCATACAAGCATAAATTTTACACATTACACAATATATACATGGAGAAAACCCTTTCGAGTAAAAAACCCCATAAAACATCAATTTATTAAAACACTTACACTAATGCTATATTATAACATAGACCAAACATGGGGAACACTTCTCCATACTTCCACATGGCCAATAATACCTCATATGCATAGTGATATAATTCACTATAAAATCTCCAAATTCGAAATATCTCTCAAATGATAGAGAACCTCCTTAAATAAAGGAGGAAGGGTGACATAATACCTAAAAGGGTATTAGTCACACCTATTCAACAACCACCATTCATAAATAATTAATAATCTAATTATTAGACTATAATTATTTCAAATGGGATATGCTTTAATAAGCATATAATATATAAGGTTTTATAACCTTATATTAGAACAATATATAAATGTTATAAGGGTATGACCCCTAATAACATTATGTTCTAACTTTTCATAGTTTATATAGCCATGTCATTGCATCATTCAAAATCGATCAATTAGCAATCATCCAAATCACTTATCGCATTCATTACCCCCACAAGGATTAGAACTTTGATCCACCATTCTAACTCTTCCTATGAGGTTTGGTTGTCAAGTGGATTTGAGATCATTTCTAATCCTTCTAACCAAATTGGGAAGAGTGTGATTCCTTTTCCCAATCAAATAGTGATAAATAATATAAAGAATATGTATCTAGTCATATTTAATATTCAATATTTATCTATTGATTTATTTAAACTATAGACTAGAATAATATTGTAGAGTAAAAAATTAATATTTTATTCTTTAGTTTTATATTTTTTATGTAATGGTGTTCAATAAGCATGTTCATGCCAATTTTTATTTAGTTCTAGGTCTCAATTTTAATAGAATGACTTAATACAATTATATATTGGTAAGTGGAGCCCCCTTGTGTTAAGTTTGGCACATTCCCTTATCCTTATCTACCTATATTTCTTCCTATTTACAAATAGTTACCATACATTCAACCTTGTCTCATTCCTATTGACCCATATTTCTATATATTTACTATTTAGGCATTATTTATTTCACCTTAATTCACAACCATATCATGCATTAACTCATGAAGTCATCGAGATGGATTAGAATCAAAATATTCTTCTTTGCAATTCTCTAAGTTGAGTTTGCTAGTATGGATCTAGTTCATGACTGTGAACTAATTCCTTTGCTAGGAACCTAATCTTTGTTGTACTTCATTAAAAAATGTGTATCTTAACATTTAAACAAATATAAAGATTAATTAAAAAATATATTTGTAACTTATAATTAATTGAGAGTTACAATTAATTAAAAATTTATTAAAATATTACTTATTACCAACATAACAAGAACTAATAAATTATTATTGTTAAAAATGTCATTTTAAATTATCATTTATTAATCCATATCTTAATTAAGATATTTTTTCATAAATAATTCAAAAAGAAACAAAACTTCTCACTAGTTAAAGAGTTGTCAAACTTGAACTTTAAAATGATCTATATATTGCTATAGAAAAAACTAAACTTGTAGAAAATAAATTTATTTTCTTTAAGAAAAAAATATTTTAATTTTATAATCTATAAAAATAAAAATAAAATCTTTAAAAGTAAAATATTTTAATTTTAAAATCCAATAAATAATATTCAGTCTTATAAAATAACTATTTTTTACAATAATTTCACTTTAAAATATTATCAAAATTTCCATAAAAAATATTGTTCCAAACATATGAAATACAATCCAAACTCTATGAAATGAATCTAAAGCTAAAACAAAAACAATTTAGAATGAATGAATGATTGAAAGATTTTTCAACGATGTCCACAAGACTAAACAATATATGGGACCGAAACAAACAACTTAATTTGTCTTCAAGCTCTTTTCCAAGTCAAACCTTCTGCTATTGATTTTGACTAAAAAGTTGGCCATCTGATTGATCTTATCCTCCTCAAATAACTGTTGCATATTGTCCACACCCAAAATATTTGTGTATTGATTATGGATATCTTCATAAGCTGTGCATTCCATGACAAAGTGTCATTCTGTCTCCACTGCCCCCTTATTACAGAATATGCACGTTCTTTCTTTCCCAAGTATCCTTAGGTATCTTCCACCTACCAGTCTCACACCTAAGATGGTGTGATCCCATCCTCAATTGTGCAACTAACAGCCTCGCCTTCCTTTTAATAGCCGCACCTAAATAGGTTTTTTCACCGTGATCCTTTGTTGGCAGTCGTAAATTTTTCCCTCACATATTTTTTTATTTCACTATTGGTGCCAAGAAATTCATGCAGTTTGATGTCCCACTTGTTCAACCACTTGTTTTTCTGCTTCATCCAAGTTTTCTTTCTCCGATCTAGCATCTCCTCCATAACCGTTTTGGGCCATCGATGATTATCCATATTTTTTACCTTCTTTAGATAACATATCAACCGGGTTATCGCTGATGCTTCCAAAGGAAAATCCCCTAATTCAGCTAAAAGAATCTCATATGAGACTGTGGCTTTAACTTTGATATTTCCTTAGCTCCTCAAGCATCGAACATTCAGAAACATCAACACAATTTTGCAGTTTTTTCAGCTGGGAGGGCGCCTAAAATTCAAGATAAATTTGTGTAAACCTCTGAATAATTAAAAAGAATAGTCCAAAGACAACCATAACATAAGGAATTTCACCATACCGTTGAAGGAGATTCATTTTCTTGACTGAGAAGATCAAAATACCTATGTATGTTTCTCCCACAACCTTTTGAGTCCTCTGCAGTTGATTTTCAGACAATTCTTTTTGAAGAGGAATCCATGTAGGAATGCTTGGTTGTTATGTGGAATTTCCCTCAAGCTGGAGCCATACGAAAGAATCTCAAATCTCAAATCAAGTATCTGCTATCCCTAAAAATAATTTAAGTAGAGAATCCATGGACTCGTTGAAAATGGAATGGAAACATCTGATATTGGTTTTGGCGAGTATAGTTTTAAAAAAACGTTGAATTCCTATTTTTTCTGGTGAAATGAAGAAGAAGATGGCATTGATTCCAATTCAAACCCTAACAATTTTAAAAATAGAAAGAAAGAGCAGGACGAATAGGATTTGATTGTAGTATGCGTAATGAAAGATGAGTTTAGTACTTTCTTCATTTTTCCACGGAACATCAAGAAAAAGAAGAGTATGGAAAATTTACGAAGGCGGCGCCAAGTTCAATCCTTTCTCGAAAAATTCAAGACAAAAAAATAGAGGGGAGGAAAATACTTGGAAATTAGGGTTCATCTTTTTCCTGGAAAGAGAAGAAAAATGGTAAAGTAGAAAGTATACAAACATGTTCATGGACGGAAAGGATTTTGTACTTGATTCAATCCAAGGCATGGCTGAGGTTGTTTGAGGTTTATGTCGATGTTGTCTTTAGTGGGAAAAGTATTATAAAGAAGATGCATTTTTTTATATATTAAAAAAAAAAAATAGGTGGGCAGTGGCTCAACCACCCTTCAAACCTAACTACATTGTATAGTGAAGGGAATGGAGGTTTGATCATCAACTTCGTTCTTCTAGAAAAATCTTGAATAGGTTCAATTTTACAATTCAGTATACTAGATCTTTTGAGCTTAAGAGGCTTTTAGGCTTTATCTCTATTATAAGTTTCCCATTGGAAATGAGCTTTTCTAAATTTTCAAGTTTCAATTTTCACTTAAAATAAAATGTTACTACTAATATTAGTGAGGGTTCAATTAGGGTTAGGGTTATGTTACAGGTTTTCCCCATCTAATTTGAAGGTTTAGGTTATTTCCTTAATTGTGATTATTTTGGTGATGTTGTATTGGGCCTAGTCTGCTTGTAACCCCCTATCATGCTTGAAGTGAGTGTGAGATGTGTCTCTTGAAACCCTATGCGAGTTTGGCTTTGAATCGGTGGCAATTTTGGAGTCCAATTATGTTATGTGTAAATTGTAAATGCATGATTTCAGTTGGATTTCTTATTTTTTGTTTGCATTTGATTGTATCTTGATGTTTAAATCATAACATTTTAATGGTAGGATATTCTTTTGTGAAATTGAGAATTCAGAGAACGGGAAAAGACTAAGTTTAATGCATAAACAAGTATATTTAATTTATTGCAATTAATTAATTGTGATTGAAAATATTCCATTGATTAGGAAAGCTCACTGAAATACTTAAATTTACTTAGGAAATAATTAAATTTGAATTACTTCTTTATTCTTAGAAAGGGGGAAATAACTTGGATATTTTAAGTTATTTGAAAAAAAAAAAATTGATAAAATATCATAAAGAGAAATATAAAAATATTCATTCTTGCATTTTGGAAGGAAGGCTCTCTCAAACCCTCTCCCTCTCAAAAATTTTAAATGGTTGGATTCGTTTGATTTTTCATTTCTTGAGATTGGAAATTTTATTGTAAAGTAAGGCATCAAAGGTGTGTGATTGTATGTGCATTATTTTCCCAAATTGAAGTGCTTTGAAGAAAATTTGGTATTCTTATGAGCTTCATACTTAAGGTATTTTTCTCCATTTTCCTTGGTTTTGAGCTCTCTTAACTCATGTTTGACATGCTTACCCTTATGGTAGTGTATGGTCTCCATTTTAGAGTGAGATTTGAATTAAATATTTAATTGGAAACTTCAATTTAATATTTCTTTTTATGCCATGACTATAGAATAATTTTTCAAAATTTAAGAAATGTGAATTTGATTACAAAAGAGTGCAGTTGTTCATCTTGGAACCAAAAGGGTATCTTTAGATTTTTTTAATTCTTAATAAGAAAAAATATAAATTTGGACATTCATCAATGGTAGTTTGGAATTATTTTATGATCTTCCATTTGATTTTTTATTTATTTTGTAAGTCGGAAATGGTTTATGAGGAATTAGATTGGGGGAAAGCAAGATTCCTTATTTTTTATTTAGATTATTTTGTGATTATGTCCAAGTTTTTCCATCCTGCTTTTTTTTGTTGATTTGTGTACCATACCCAAATAGAAATTTGGTGTGTGAGGAACTCAAGATTGAGATATAAATGGTAGGAAGGAGTGGCACTCTATGTTGCCTTGATTCCAAAAGTGACTTTGATGGCTACAATAGTAATAAGTATCTAATAAGTAATGACTAAGGAAATTGATTGTGTAATAAATGAACCAAGATTAAGTTAGCAACATGTTGAGAGTTCTTGCATCAGCTTAGGATGGATAAGCTAGGAACATGCTACATCTAGTGTAGGGTAGTGAATATCACTTAGGTACTCCCCTCACCTTGTGACAAATATTTGTACATAGGTCCAAATAGACATCCCTTCATGATATGGCAATGATTCTATTTTTCTTCTTCTAGGGCCCTCATACTTGATGGTGTTTAGTTTTTTAATCCAATGTGAGACCCATTTCTAGACACATTTGTGTTTGAATGAGACCTTGATTGTGTGTTTTTCATTCTCATTATGTATGCACAATGTTTGATGTTTGCATAATAATTAATCCCTTGTTTGGTGTGAGTATGTATGTTTCCCTTTTGGCCATCTCCTAGCACAATGAAGTGGACCTATGGATACCACATGTTTTTGATATGATAAGCAACATTTACATACCCTTAACACAAAGAGCCACAAGGGCCAAAAATATCAAGTCCAAGAAACATTAGAGACTAAGCCAAAAATCATACACAACAGACCAATAATAGACAGACAAAAAATAGACAAAACACACACTAATTGTCCCAATTATTAGATAGGAGATTAATAACATCATCCCCAACCCATTTTTGGCTAACATCTACATTCTTCTTGTCTGTTTCATCCTTCATAACCGTAGACAAGGTGTTGGTAACACAGTGACAAGCTTGAAAGTGAAGCGAGTCAAGCCACATAATTTCTTGTCCATTTTATCCATTCTTTCTTGCAACACATAGAGCTCCTCCCCATAATCAACAATCTTCACAGTATCAGCATGCTCCATGCCCAATGGGTCCAAAGACTGAGAAGATAAGTTTTCCTTCTGCACTTTGCTAATATCGAGAATGCTGTGGGGCCCTCCAACATACTCCTCCTCCTCGGTCCTAGACACCTCCTCATCCCTGTAGTCTTTGTTGTTAGATCGCTCCTCCTTTGAATCCAGGTCATTAATCTGCTCTTTCTTGTTATGCTTATCAAGTCTATCAAACCCCCTAATGATGGTCTCCCCACCAGTCACCACCGTAGCCGCGACCATCATGTCCCCCTTAGAATCCCTACCCACCATATTTTTACCTTTGTTGTCCCTAGTCGAAGGCTCCATCTTCATCTCATCCTTACCTTTCTTCTTCTGTGTGGGTTTGCTAGTGGTCTTGGTAGGGGTCGACTTCAGTTCATAGAGACTAGTCGTAGCACTAGTCTGGGCATTTCCCACATTTCCCTTAATCTTCTTAGTAGTAGGTTTAGGCTTGTGGGTATCAGAAGCAACCAGATGGGTTTTCCTGATGGGACCTTTGGACTCAGCCGAGAAAATATTGGTCACAGGAAGCGGTTCAATTTCCTCCACATAGACATCGTATATGGTCTTGGGCGGGCATAACACAAGATGGAAATGGTAGAGTCTCATAATGAGACCTTGGTGTAGCGACAAGGGAGGGGTATCATCAGGGTTAAGGCCAACGGCTTCAATGCATTTTTCCATAGAGCTCTTTAAATCCTTAAGAAGGAAGAAAGGAAATCTTAACAGGATTTTATGCCTAAGGTGATTTAAAAGAGGGAAATGGTAGAAGAAATAAGTTTTGTATCTACCTTCAAGAGTCACGTACTTCATAAGGGCAAGGAAGACTTGGTCCCATGGTTGCGAAAGGGCCTCCCTCTCAAAACCTGACTGGTTATGGACCGGATTCTCATTCCCCGCAAAGAAAGCATTCATACTATCATTATCTTGAGTCTTGGTATGCTTTGGATACTTCTTACCAGTACTCAATAGCCTCGTCACCTACGCTATCACATCCTCATTCATTTCAAAATAAATACCTCCCAAAGTCACTCTTCGATCTTTCCAAGAGTTAGCAAACTGCACAGATAAATTAGGGTCATGACCCACTAGACTCTCCATCAGGGAGCCAAACTGCCCTCAACACATATGTGCCACACCAACAGACTTTTATGAAATTCGCCACAATTATCAAGCTCTGTTTGCAATCTATCACCACCCATAATGCCTCTCTACACATGAAATAACCAAAAGATTTGTGAGAGTAAAAGGTTAGAGAAAACATTTAAGTGAAAGATCACCCGCACACTTAGGATTTTAAGCCAAATAGAGCAACCATGGGTAAGCAAGGAAATGTACAGGATGAATGCATGAGGAGGTAAATCTCTAAACGAAATCTTGGTGGAATCATAAATGAGAATCTTCAAACATTTGTAGCTAGGTAAGTAGGACATGATGGGAATGGGAGGTTTTCTAGCCAGGTTGTTATTACACAAAAACCTAGGTAGGATGGTCGCGGGGCCAAATTTAGAAATATCAAGGAACCTGGCCAAAAGGAGATAATGTAAGGTACGACCCTACCTAGCCTTGATCACAAAGTACCCGCCATAAATCCTCATGATGCCCTTTTTTTCAAAAATGAACTCCACCCCATAATTCAAATTTTTCCACTTGTAGGACACCTCAGCATTAACACCCATCATCATAGCCCACATGACAAGTATGTGGACCCCCCAAATGGCCCATAAAAACACATGATTAGTTGTTATTATTGATTAAGTAAGGGCTTTGTTCTTTCAAGATAAGATCTTGAATACCTGGTGGTATATTACCCAAATTGTGCAAGCACTTAGAGAATTTCCAATGTGTGCCAAAGTTGGTGAAGGCATCAGTTACTTGATTGCCTTCACGGTAAATATGGGTAGTATTATTCAAATTCAACTTAGACACAAAGAGCCTTATGTCTAATAAGACGTCTTTAGTGCTCCACCCCAGTAATCTACCAAAATTAACAATATCAATAATAGACTTTGAGTCACCTTCGATATGAAGGTTCTCAATCCCCATAGAGACAACAATTTGTAAGCCCTTTAGCAGAGCATGAGCTTCCGCAATCATAGAAGATTGGATACCTATCCCTCTAGAGTAACCAGCCACAAAAGTTCCCTTGCAATCTCTTATAACCCCTCCTATGCTAGCTCTACCTGGGTTGCCTTTGGCAGCCCCATCAAAATTAAGTTTAAACCATCCATTATTTGGAGGCTTCCAGATAGTGTTACCTCTAGCTAAGGATTTGGAGTTGTCATAGGAGCTTGCATCCAAGTTTTGATTCCAAGCATTGGCCATAATAATTTCCCTCTCAGATGACCCCTTATCTGTGATTTTCCCATTGAAGAGAGAAATTTTTTCCTCAATGAGCCGAGAACCAATACCAAAAACCTCCTTCGGACTCATCTCAATGTTCCTGAAGATCCTATTGTTCCTCTCTTTCCATAAGCACTAACAGATAATGGGAGGAACCTAGTTCCAAATTTCTCGAGGTAAGGGGTGGATGAAGGGTCTAGTCCAGCTCAATATGAAGGATTTAATATCCTTATACATAGTCCATTGAATGCCTAAATGTTCTATAGCTAGCTCCCACACATCAACAAAAAACGGGTAGTGTAACAATAAGTGGTCTACCGATTATTCATTACACTTGCATAAAAATCATTTGTTGGGGATTTGGAATCCCCTTTTCCTCAAATTGTCTATGGTGAGAATCTTGTTAGGGCAGGAAGTCCACCAAAAGAAGTTAACTTTTGGGATCATGTGTCGATTCCAAACACTCTTCCAAAGGTCAATGAAAACACCTTGGCTCATCAGCAGATTGTAAGTCGATTCAACAAAAAGATCTACCTGCTTATCATGAGTCCTAAAGAATTCATCCCCCAAGGAGGTTGAGGGAAGTCTAGTAAGGGAGAGAAACTCCTCTAGGGACTTAGCAAGGAGGCTTAGCTTAGGGGATAAAGGGCGGAAAAGAGTCAAATTATTCCATTGCTTAGCACCAAGAGGTCCAAGTAGGTAATCACTAATATGAACCCCAAAGAATCGTTGATCCAACCTCTTAAGATTTCTAAATTCAGAATTTTCCAAAGGGGTATCAAGTAACCAGGGGTCCTCCTAGAATTTGATTTTATTACCATTACCAATCTTCCATTTCATCTCATTCTTGAGAAGACCCTACAGGCTGCAAATGCTCCTCCAGGCCAAAGAACCCGAAGGGTGAACCTCCGAGAGGCAGTGAACTAAAGGTATGTTTTGAAGATATTTAGCATTCATGATATTACACCAATCCCTTATATTCCTCATTTGGTCCCATCCCATTTTGGCCATCAAAGACTTATTGGTAAAAGAGACAATCCTAACCCCAAGCCCACCACAATGTTTAGGTTGATAGACTTGATCCCATTTAACCAAAGCAAATTTATTCTTATCCTCTATCTTAGACCAAAGGAAATTCCTTTGAATTTTCTCAAATTTCTCATCTATGTATCTGGGGATCTTGAATATAGAAAGGAAGTAGACCGGGATACCCTGAAGAGCAGTAGATAAGAGTTGTAGTTTACCAGAATGGCTAAGGATGGAGCCTTCCACCCAACCAGTTTTATTTGGATCCTTTCAAGGACTGAATTCCAAAAGTCCTAAGTAACTTCCTTGACATTAAGGGGTAGGCCAAGGTAAATCGAAGGAAGAGAACCGCTCATACAACCTAGAACAATAGTCACCCAAGCTTGCAGGTTAGGAGTGTTGTTGAAGAAGTAAATCATACTTTTATTATAGTTAATGCACTGACCAAAGCAAGCAACATAGTTGTTAAGTTAGTTTTTCCATTTGTTGGCTTCAATCACAAAGGATTTCCCAAATAGAAAAGTATCATCCAAAAATTGTTGGATCACAATCAGATCTAAAGGAAAGGTAGCCTTGATTCCCTTAATAGACCCTTATGACAAAAGATTAGCAAAGTTCTTGCTCAAAACATTTGCAATCATGATGAACAAGTAGGGTGAAAGGGGGTCACCCTGTCTGATACCTCTCCCAATAGAGAAAAAACCAAAAGGAGTCCCATTAACCAGAACAAAGTATTTTACCATTGTTACACATTCCATTATGAGTTTGACCACAAATTGGTCAAACCCAAACTTTACTAAGCCTTTAGGGATAAAGTCCCAAATCGCCTTGTCATAAGCTTTTGATATATCTTATTTAAGGGCCATACCAGCATAGTTGCATATGTCCATGGAATGGAGAAGTTCATGGGTGGTTATGGTAGCATCAAGGATGTGACGACCAAGCACAAACCCTTTTTGAGTGGGGTTGATCAGTTTGTCAAGGAGAGGTTTGATGCGGTTCACTAGAATTTTAGAGAGGATTTTATAAAAGGTATTGCAAAGACTTATGGGGAAAAAATCAGTCATAGACTAGGGATCAACCATCTTGGGAATTAAAGCTATGAAAGTGTGGTTCAATTGTTTGAGAATCTTACCAGATTTGAAAAAATCATGAGCAGTTAAGACGAGGTCCTCACCAACAATCTCCCAAAAGACCTAAAAGAAATCCGGAGGAAATCCATCTGGGTCAGGCACTTTGTAAGCCCCCATACTAAAAGTAGCCAACCTGACCTCCTCTGGAGTGATAGCACTGAGGATCCCAAGGTTATCATTTTGGGTAATGATGGTTAGGAGAGGTTCAAGCAACAAACTTTCTAGAGCTAGATTAGAAGCCTTAGCAGGAGTTGAGTAAGCCCTTTGAAAATAATCAGCAGCCAAGAGACCAATCTGGGAGGGTGTATTGATCACCTCCCCCTAGTCATTAAGCAATTTAGTTATCTGATTCCTTTTCTTATGTTTGATGGCTGAAACTTGAAAAAAAGAGGTATTCCTATCACCTTCTTTCAGCCATTGGACCCTAGATTTTTGTTTCCAAAAAAAATCCTCTTTCCTTAGAATTTTCTCCCACTCCCTTTGGCTCTCTTTTTCTTGATTGCAAGTAGGTAGACTGACATCCCCCTCCATTTTATTTTTTATAGTTTTCAACTTTTCCCCAATAACTCTTTTCTTCTAGAAAACATCTCTAAAGACTCTTTTGTTCCAGCCTTTCACCATACATTTGATATGTCTAAGTTTAAAAAAGATCCTGAACATGGGAGAGCCACGAACAAGAATATTCTACCATTCAGAAATTTTTTTCTTGAAGTCAGGGTGGGAGTTCCACATTATCTCAAACCGGAAGGGGGACCGTCCAATAGCGGATAGGTCATTCAAGATCAACAACAGAGGATTGTGATATGACACTGTCCTAGGCAGGGCCCTAAGATTGACACTAAGTAGGCCACTCCAATTACTAGAGAAAAGGAATCTATCTAATATTACTTGAATTAAGTCCTCCCCAAGGTGCCCATTGGTCCAAGTAAAATCTTGGCCCGATAAATCAATGTCAATCAGACCAGTAGAACTCAGGAAGTTAGCCAAATCAGTCGTGTTGTCAGAATAATCCACAAGGCCACCACTTTTCTCTGAGGGATATAAGGGGGAGTTGAAGTCCCCATCCACCAACCAATGAGAACCACTAATGTTTTTAACCCAACGAGAAAGAACCTACCAAAAGGTATTTCTAGCATTTCTCTAGTTGGGAGCATAGACATTGATGAGATACCAAGGGTCACTCGGGAAGGAAAAGGAAACTCCCACACTACCCCTGTAGCATAATAGTCCAGAGCCATTAAATCTAAAAGGGTTACATAGCATAGCAAGACCACTTGATGCCCCTTCAGCATCACTATAGGAGTAAGTGGCCCCCAGCCATAAATACTTATCAATATTGTCAAAATTTTCTTTCTTCATCTTGGTTTCTTGTAAAATTAATACTCCCTCTGAACTTACAACTGACCCTTCAATAATTCCAGTGTCCTCATCCTCCCAAATTTCACCCTCTTCACCCATAGCCTCACTAGTGCCAGCAGAACCCTCCTCAAATAGGGATCCTCCAACTAACACATCTCCCTCCAGAGCTAGGCCAGAGGAAAGAGCATCTTCATTCAAAATCTTATTGACTGCCTCATTCACATTCAAGGAGGGAATAGCAAGGCTCGAAGTCAGATCTTCACTAGGAATTACCACCCCACTAAGAGGATCCCCAAGGAGTGGTTGTTCAATCAAATCTAGAGAAGCAGACTTGGTCAAAGAGTCACAATCCTTTAGAACTCCATTTTATAAAGGAGGGTGAGAACTTGCAGTAGAGACTCTCGAGTTAGTCTCCCAATTGAACGAAGATTTATAGTCAGAGATAAGGTGGCCAAGTTTAGCACACTTCTGACAGTAAATGATATCATTTTCATAGCACACAGGTTTGACCAAGCTCCCAAACTTATAGCACAACTTCAAAGAGTTAGGGAGTGTCTTATTCACACTTATATTCACACAAAAGTGGGAAAACACTAATTTGGATTTGGATTTGGTGATGGAATCTGAAGTTATGAATTATCCCAAGGAATCCCCAATGCTTCTGAAGATGGATTCATCCTAGTATTCTAAGGGCAACCTAGGAAGACGAACCTAGACCAAAGTCGACTTGTTTAGGTCCACTGTAGGGTCAAACCCTCACTTCCAGCAACATAATGCCAAACTGTGCTTCCCATACACCCAAGGCCTAGAAGAGAGGACCACAACCATTTCTTCTGAGGCCATAAAAATTAAAATGAAGAGACCACCCAACATTGCGCAAATCTCCACACTTCCTTTGAGGCACCATTTAGCAGCAAATCACCTTCGAACCATATCAATGGGAGGGCAGAAAGAGAGAAAATGACCCAAAACTATGTTCTCTATGGAGGAGAGAATCCTATCACTGGTTGTATCAGAAATAGAAAAATATATTCCTAAAGCTTTGAAATCCTCTTCAAAAAGAGGCGCAAGATTTTACCTCTATTTACCATTGGTCAGCACATCCTTCCAACCATTGGTTTCCGGAAGAATCTCCACCTCTGACACTTTCTCACCAGCCAAAACCGGAATCATGGGTGACTTTGATAGACCCAAAATCAAAGGAGTGGACCCTCCAAGAGTGGCTCCCAAGGGACACGAGCCCGCATGTGACAAGGCTAGACTCGGGTCAGGAGAGGACAGAGGGGGACCGTGGGGTACCCCTAGGGTAGAATCCACCATGCACGTAGGTTTTTCAAATGCAGACAGAGGAGAGAGGAGCGGGAAAACTATGCATGGATACCACATGTTATATATAAGAGAACATTCGATTTTGATATCTTTGGAATGTATGTTATATTTTTTTTCTTAGTTTTGCATTTAAGTATAGAGAAGCACCTTGGGGATGTGTCATTTTAGTTCTCCTCAAGGTTGAAGGGGGGAAGGGTTTGTTACAAACATTACCCTTCATCCCTAACATCATTGGAATTTTTTGGGAGTCTCTTATAGATTCCTAATTCTTAGGAAATGTGTTCTTCATTGTTGCATGTTGGAGATCAAGGGTGGTTTTCCCCTATGGTTTCTTAATTGTTTTTCACCATTTTGGAGTTTTTTTGAGTTGTAATCTTTTTTTTTAATTCCTAGGTGTTTTCCTTAGGTATGAGGTCTATAAATGGTCTCCCATTTAGTATTTAACAAGGATAATAGTGTTTGTAATAGACCCTTCCCCCTTTCAACCTTGAGAACTCTTTAACAAGGAGAATATTTTTTTTTTTGGAGTTCAACATAAATTAGGACAACAATGTAGTTTTTGGATGCTAGAAATTCTATAGGTTTCTAGCACATTTTTAGGACACTAGAATACTAGTACACTAGTTTTCTATTGGTGCACTAGTGTCATTTTTGTTATATTTATGAAAACACAAGACATATGATCAAACGAAAAACAAACACCTTCCATGCAAGAGTTCTACAAAACAAAGATTTATTATTCCTCAACAAGAAAATACTTATAGAATGAAAAATAGAAAGAGAAAGTGTATTTTATAAGAGAAACCCTAAATGATAAAGAGATTAGATCATGAAAAGTTTCATCATCTTGTGTGATCCGACAAAATGATCTAACAATAGCTCTCCAATTAATAGAAAAAAGAACTCCTAAGTTTATTTTAAGTGCATGAGAACAAAAAAATTAGAATAATAATTAATTAAAGATTAATTAATTATAATCTAATGCATGATTACTCTAACACCCCCCTTAACTGTAACTTAGGGACTAGCTAAAAACTCTAAAACCAATGCATACAAAGTAAAGAAGGCATGAATGGGTCACAAAAACTAGGCTTGATGAAGTACTCAATACAATCAAATAAATCTCTCATAATTGGAGAAAAAGGAGAAGACCTCATGGGAAAAAATACCTCTCCTAAAGATAGATGAAAGCATGTATAAAAAAAATGAAGAAAGGAGGCCTCATGAAGACCCCCCAAGGACAACTTCCTTCACTGCAAGCATCGATCACAATTGAAGTTAACAAGGTGATGCTAAAGGTTTCATGAAGATGTATGCAACTTGCTCCTCTATAGGCATGTACTCCAAGGTGAGAAAACCATCTTGATCAATCAACTACCATATGTGTTGAGAAATTATGTCTCAACTTCCAGCTTGAAGCCCCACCCTTAATGTCTTGGCATGGAAAATGTTTAATTCGGCCTTTACCGCTTTACCACGATGATTAAATCTATTTGTGGTGGTGCTTGGTTTGGCGGTTACCGTGGCCAGTCAAGTGACTAACCACGGTGGCCGCAGTAAGCTGCCTACGACTGGCCTGGTGGTTACCGCCATAGCACGGCTAGCTAAAGGGCTAACCATGGTGGCCACGGTAAGCCACCTACGGCTTGGCCTGGCGGTTACCACGATACCGCGGCCAGCCAAAGGGCTGACCGCGGTGGCCGCGGTAAGCCGCCTACGGCTTGGCCCGACGGTTACCGTGGTAAGCCACCTGCGGCTTGGCCTGGCAGTTACCGCAGTGGCCACGATAAGACCACCAGTGACTGGCTGGCGATTACCGCGGTGGCCATGATAAGACCACCTACGGTCTGCCTGGCCGATTACCGCAGTACCGCGGTGTGCCTTGGGGCCGGTCGTGATAGTGCGGTAAACTGTATGGCGAGCTCAGTATGCTTACCGCCATACCATAGGGTGAGCTCGGGAGGGCTGCAGTAGCGCAGTAAGGAATGTAAAGAGCTCGGTAGAGCTCGGAAACCGGTTTGACCGAGTTGGACTCAAGTTCAGAGGTCGACAGCAAATGCAATGGTGACACATGGCTCAGTGTCATGTGATTATTGGCTAGAGGCAAATGTAGTAATTGAAACAGATGCAGGTCAACCCAGGGTGGCAGAACAGGACCCGATTTGGGTAATGGCTTTTATGACTGGGTGGCTTGATGCAAAACAGGGACATGGGTGGTTCTTTGGTGTGATTTGATCAGAGATGATTTGTACCAGAGATCGGCGGGTTGTCTATTAGAATTAAATTCATGTATGACTTTGTAAGTGGAGTACGTGATGTAAGAGAGTTCGAACTGTATGTTTTAAGATAGAACATTGTAACAATGAGATGATATAATAAGTGTGTTGTTGTGAGCTGATTAGAGAGGACTAAAAATTGTATGTAACCATTTTGTTACTGTAATACAATTAGTCTGGACTTTGTGTGGTGGGTATTTTACCTGAAAAGGTGTTCCCACGTATATCTGGTGTCAACTGTGAATGCTCAATTTTGTGTAATATTTATTTTACTAGCATGTATTCATCTTAAGAAGTTTTAGAAGATATAAAAATATGTATATGCTCTTCTCCTCTGTTGTATTAGTGTTAAGGGAATGTATTCCACACTGTTGGGTCTGTAGATCCATGTCTGTTTTTCCCTTCAAGTGGTATCAGAGCTTGGCCTGTTAGGTTATCCTTGTAGGAAAGATTAGTTTTTTGTGCTAATACTGTTTCAGTGGGAGTCTTGCATTGTTGAAACTTGTTTTTGTTTGAGATGGCGAGTACATCTGGTAGAATTGATATTGAAAAATTCAATGGCAATAACTTTGAGTTATGGAAACTCAAGATAGAAGACTTGCTAGTGGATAGAGACCTCTGGATTGCAGTATCTGGAACTAAGCCACAAAGTACAATGCAAGAAGCATGGGATCTTGCTAATAGAAAAGCAAGAGGTTTGATAAGACTGAGTCTTGCCGATTCTGTGCTCCTGAATGTTCATGAGGAGAAATCTGCAGCTTCTTTGTGGAAGATGCTTGGTGATATTTATCAAGGAAAGTCTCTGGTAAATAAGTTATTCCTGAGGAAGAAGTTGTACTCCTTGAAGATGGACGAAGGTGCATCTGTTGCAGACCATCTAAACTCGTTTAACATGAGTGTTACTCAGCTGGCATCTGTAGGTGTAAAGATAGAGGAGGAGGGTCGTTGCATGCTCCTGTTGTGTTCGTTACCTGACAGTTGGGATCATCTTGTGATGGCCATTGGAAGCACTACTGTTGCTTTCAAGATGGAAGACATTGTTGCCTCATTGCTATCTAAACAGATGCGGAGGAAGTCTTCAGAGATGGCCAAAGAGGCTCTTGTTGTTCGAGGAAGACCAAAGGAGACAAGCAAGAAGAAGGACAAGAAGTCAAAATCCACATCTACAGGGAGATCAAAGTCTCCTAGTAAAAAGTTCAAGGTGAGGTGCTGGAACTGTGGGAAACATGGTCATATCAGGAAGGACTGCAAGGAGAAGAAGAAGAAGAATGATTCTGACAATGAATCTTCTCAAAGTGATGCAAACGCCTTCATTGCAGCAGCCTTGACAACTCAAGCATCTGATGATGTATGGTTGGCTGACTCGGGAGCATCTTTTCACATGACATACAATAGAGAATGGTTCTCTAAATACGAAGAGTATGATGGTGGAAAGGTGTACTTGGCAAGTGATTCAACATTGGAGATAGTTGGCAGAGGGAAATTTAGAATTTAGTTTCCTAACGGGAGATTCAAAGGTATTGGTGGCATACTTCACATACCAGGTCTGGCTCGAAATCTTCTCTCTGTCAGTAAGTTAAATGATGCTAGTGTAGAAGTTTATTTTTCTAGTAAGGGGTGTAAAATGGCTAGAGGTGAAATGGTGTTGGCTAAGGGTGTTCGTATTGGCACTCTGTACAAGCTAGATGCACATCCTGTTCTTTGTAACAGTGCCTCTGAAAAGACATGTAATACTGCACCTATAGAGAAAGATGAAGACTCTTCTCAGGCTGCAAATGCTAGGGAGGTAAAACTTCCAGCTGAGAAGACTATGTTGTGGCATCACAGACTTGGTCACATTGGTGAGAAAGGTTTAAAAACCTTGAAGAATAAAAATCTTGTAGAAGGGCTTGATGATTGTAACCTTGAGTTTGACTTTTGCGAACACTGTATCTATGGAAAACAGCACTGTGTTTCTTTTTATTCTAGTCCTCACAAATCTTCTGGTATACTGGATTATGTTCATTCTGATGTGTTTGGTCCAGTTAATGTTCCTTCGTTATCGAAGTCTAGATATTATGTTTCTTTTATTGATGACTATTTAAGAAGGGCATTTGTATACTTCATTAAAAGTAAATTAGAAGTGTTCAGTAAGTTTAAAATATTTTAGTCTTTGGTTGCGAATCAAACTGGAAGGAAAATTAAGTGTTTGAGGACAAACAATGGTAGTGAATTTTGTTCTGTAGATTTTGAAAGGTATTGTATTGATCATGGAATTAAAAGGCACAAGACAACGCCTTACACTCCACAGCAAAATGGAGTTGCTCAAAGTTTAAACATGACACTGATGGAAAAGGCAAGGAGTATGCTGAGTGGTGCTGGTCTGGACCAGAAGTTCTAGGCTGAGGTTGTGGCTACAGCATGTTATTTGATAAATAGATCTCCTTGTTCAGCTCTTGTTGACAAGACACCTTTGGAAGCATGGTCTGGTAAGAAGCCCTCTCTGAAGCATGTCTGTGTATTTGGCTGTGAGGCATATGTTTATGTGCCAAATGAAAAGAGATCTAAATTGGATAACAAGGTTGTCAAATGTATTCTCATTGGCTATGGAGTTGGTGTGAAAGGATACAAGCTTTGGAATCCTAATACTGAGAAGGTTTTGTACAACAAAAGCGTGATATTTCGTGATCTAAAACCTTCAGTTAGTGATCAATAGCTTGGGACAAATCAGAGTGGCAAGAAGAAGGATGCAGTTTAGATTCCCCAAACTCCATAAAGGGAAGAGTTGCATGGTGTACCTAAGACTAAGGAGAGCTCAAGCAGCTCTGGAAGTTCCGATGATGAAGAACAACCTCAGCCTGTGAGAAGATATTCACGAGAAAGAAGGCAACCTGATAGGTATGGTTTTTCTATACTAGATTCAAATTGTGCCTATGCTTTAATTACTAGCAATGATGAGCCTAGGACTGTTAAAGAAGCAATCAACATGCCTGATTCTAAGTTTTGGCTAGAAGCCATGAATGAAGAGATGGATTCCTTGAAAAATAATGACACCTAGAATTTGGTGCCACTGCCTAAGGGGAGAAAGCCTGTTGGTTGTAAGTGGATATTCAAAAAGAAGACAGGTCTTGATGGCAGTGTTGAGAAGTATAAGGCTAGACTGGTTGCAAAGGGATTTTCTCAAATTAAGGGAACATATTATGGAGAGATTTTTTCCCCTATAGCAAAGCTGACATCCATCAGATTTCTATTGTCTTTATCAGTTGTGTATGATTTTGAAATTGAGCAAATGGATGTGAAGACAACGTTTCTCCATGGTGAAATGGAAGAAGAAATCTACATGTCCCAGCCCGAGCATTTTGTTGAAAGAGGTAATCAAAATCTGGTCTGTAAGTTAAACAAATATCTCTATGGTTTAAAGTAATCTCCTAGAATGTGGTACAAAAAATTTGACACATTTGTGTTTTCAATTGGATTTGTGAGATCAAAATCTGATCATTGTATTTATTACAAATCTGAGAATGATCATTTTCTTGTTATTACCCTGTATGTGGATGATATGTTATTCATTGGAAATAGCAAGACTATGATTTCTGATCTTAAATCTCAGTTGTCTGCAAAATTCGAGATGAAAGATCTTGGTGTAGCTGGGTACATTCTTGGAATGGTGATTACCAGGGACAAAACAAGCAGAAAGCTTTGGCTCAGTCAGAGTAAGTATGTGAAGACGGTTCTTGAGAGGTTTAGCATGGATGACTGCAAACAACTTGTTGTTCCAATCATGCATGGAACTAAGCTGTCTATTGAAGACTGTCCAAAGTCTGCTTCAGAGATGGAGGACATGACCAGTGTGCCCTATGCAAGTGTTGTTGGCAGTTTGATGTATGCTATGGTCTATACCAGACCAGACATTGCCCAAGCAGTGGGAGTTCTAAGCTAATTTATGGAAAATCTGGGAAGATCACATTGGGATGTTATGAAGAGAGTTTTTAGGTATTTGAAGGGGACTTCTAATTATGCTTTGTGTTACCATGGCAGTATGGTTGCATCACAAAAATCTCTCAGCATCCAAGGTTATGTTGATTCAGATTGGGCAAGGGACATTGACAGCAGGTGATCCACCAGTGGATACACTTTCATGCTTAATGGTGGAGCTATCAGTTGGATGAGCAAGCGACGGGTTGTAGTTGTTTTATCCACAACAGAGGCAGAGTACATAGCTGCAACTCATGCCTGTAAGGAAGTTGTTTGGCTGAGGCGTTTGTGTTCAGATATTGGATTTAATGCTGGGCAGATTTCAATCTGTTGTGATAGTCAAAGTGTCATTTGTTTGGCAAAGAATCTGACTTTTCATGCCAGGACCAAGCACATTGATGTGTAGTATCATTTCATAAGGAATATGGTTGAAGATGGCAGGTTCAGTCTAAAAAAGGTGGACACCTTGAAGAATGTTGCAGATGCTTTGACAAAGTCTATGAGTACAGACAAGTTCAGATGGTGCGCTGAATCGATGGGCCTTGGGTCTTATGACAGACAGTGATCTTTCGATGCCATGGGGTTAGCTGGAAGTGTTCACCAAGTGGGAGCTTGTTGAGAAATTATGTCTCAACTTCCAGCTTGAAGCCCCACCCTTAATGTCTTGGCGTGGAAAATGTTTAATTCGGCCTTTACTACTTTATCGCGGCGGTTAAATCTATTTTTGGCGGTGCTTGGCCTAGCGGTTACCGCATTACCATAGCCAGTCAAGTGACTAACTGCGGTGACCGCGGTAAGCCGCTTGCAGCTAGCCTGGCAGTTACCGCCATATCGTGGCCAGCCAAAGGGCTGACCGCGGTGGTCGCGGTAAGCCACCTGCGACTTGGCCTGGCGGTTACCACGGTACCGCGGCCAGCCAAAGGGTTGACCACGGTGGTCGTGGTAATCCGCCTGCGGCTTGGCTTGGCGGTTACCACGGCCAGCCAAAGGGCTGACTGCAGTGGTCATGATACCCTCCTGCGGCTTGGCTTGGCGGTTACCGCAATATTGCAGCCAGCCAAAGGGGTGACCGCGATGGCTACGGTAAGACCGCTAGCGACTGGCTGGCAGTTACCACAGTGGCCGCAGTAAGACCACCTGTGGTCTACCTGGTCGGTTACCGCGGTACCACGGTGTGCCTTGGAGCCGGTCGCGATAGCACGGTAAACTGTATGGCGAGCTCGATATGCTTACCGCCATACCATATGGTGACCTCAAAAGGGCTACGGTAGCACGATAAGGAATGTGAAGAGCTCGACGACCGGTTCGACCGAGTTGGACTTAGGTTCAGAGGTCGATAGCGAATGTAATGGTGACACATGGCTCAGTGTCATGCGATTATTGGCTAGAGGCAAATGTAGTAATTGCAGCAGGTGCAGGTCAACCCAGGGTGGCGGAACAGGACCCGATTTGGGTAATGGCTTTTATGACTAGGTGGCTCGATGCAGAACAGGGACATGGGTGGTTCTTTGGTGCGATTTGATCAGAGATGATTTGCACCAGAGATCGGCGGGTTGTCTATCAGAATTAAATGCATGTATGACTTTGTAAGTGGAGTACGTGATGTAAGAGAGTTTGAACTGTATGTTTTAAGATAGAACATTGTAACAATGAGATGATATAATAAGTGTGTTGTTGTGAGCTGATTAGAGAGGACTGAAAATTGTATGTAACCGTTTTGTTACTGTAATACAATTAGTCTGGACTTTGTGTGGTGGGTTTTTTACCTGAAAAGGTTTCCCACATATATCTGGTGTCAACTGTGAATGCTCAATTTTGTGTACTATTTATTTTACTAGCATGTATTCATCTTAAGAAGTTTTAGAAGATATAAAAACCTGTATATGCTCTTCTCCTCTGTTGTATTAGTGTTAAGGGAATGTATTCTGCACTATTGGGTTTGTAGATCCATGCCTATTTTTCCCTTCAATATGAAGTGCATGTGGATCTCTATGTGCTTAGTACATTGATGTTCCACTAGATTGCAATAAATGTGAATGACACTTTGATTATTGCATCAGAGAATAGTGGGAATATTAGGAGGAAAACTAAACTCAGTCATTGATTGATGAAGCCACAAAACCTCCTAACTAGCCAAAATCGTTACCCAATACTTAACCTTTGCAGATGATAATGCAATAACAAATTTCTTCTTGCAAGATCATGTAATGGGGCCAAAACCAAGGAAAAAATAAAGCCAAAAGTGAACTTCCTATCATTGACATCACCAGCCCAATCTAAATTAGTGGAGCCAATTATTTGAGAATCTCTTGATGTATAGTGAATACCATAATGTGAGGTGCTATGAATATATCTCAAAATTAATTTGGAAGTTTTCTAATGACTCTCATGTGAGAATCAAGAGACAAGTCCAACCACAAATGAAATATCAAGAAGTGAATATGTCAAGTACAAAAGACTACCGACCAACTACTTGTACAATGTAGCATCTATTAAAGTATTAGGACAAGTGGAAGATAATATAACACCTGACTAGAATGGTGTGGGATCAGACTTGCAATCAATCATGCCAAACCTTTGAAGCATGTCAAGATCATACTTTTGCTAAAATATGGAAATCCCATTCAAAGACTGAATAACTTATAAACCAAGAAAGTAGTGCAGAAGGCTGAGATCTATCATTTCAAATTACTCTATCAAAGATCCTTGAACATTTTGGATTATGGAGGATGAACCACATATAGCTTAAGGATTAAATCATCACCCTCATGTCTTTGAATGTACACTATAGGTTCAAAATGACATCGTGTGAAGCCATAAGGAAGCAGAAAAGTATCCATATTCTCATACCAAGATCGAGGGGCATGTTTGAGACCATATAATGAATAATGAAGTCTAAAAACAAGTGAAAATTCCTTAATAAAATCATATGGCTAATCCATATAAATCTCCTAATGAAGATCACCATGAAGGAAGGCACGTTTCACACCCATCTAAAATATTGTCCATCCCTATGAAGCTGTAAGGGAAAGTACAAGGTGAATAAAATTCATCTTAGAAATAGGGGAAAAGGTCTCAGAATAATCAATGCCTTCGACCTGAGAGAAACCCTTTGCAACAAGTCGAGCCTTATACTTATTAATAGAACCATCTATAGCATATTTTCTATGGTACACCCACTTGCACCAAACCAAATTTCTTCCCCTTAGGAAGAAGAACAAGATACCAAGTATGATTCTTCATCAAAGAAGCATACTCATTTTCCATAGCACTATCCCACTCAGGAATACCAACTTCCTCTAAAAAAAAATTGAGGATCATCTGAAATGGTATGAAAAAATACTAACACTTGATATTTATGCATGAGTGTGATGGGAGTCTGAAGGATTACCTACAAAAGGTCCAATCGCATCAATAGTATCATCGGCCCATTTGGTTAAGGGTTGAATAAATGGAGATGGAGGGATAGTCGAAGCATCATCCTCATCCTCAAGATATGAGGAGTAGTAGGTGATGAGGGAGAAGCTAGGGATAGAGAATCCATCTAAGGAAAGTTCTCATCAAACTAGACATCTCATCAAAATAATGCATCCCTAAAATTAGGATCAAATAATTGTACACCTTAACATCCTCATAGTAGCCAACAAATATAAGTGGTTAGCTCTTCCTCCCCATGAATTTTCATTGAACTTCAAAAATGAATGCCCATGCCTCACTACCAAATACTCTAAATGAAGATACATCAGGCTTGACACAAGACCAAGCCTGCTTAGGAGTCATATATCACAATACCTTGTGAGCCATATGATTCTAAATATAATTCGCACAATTAACTACCTCAACCCAAAATGAATAATTCATATCTCATAACTGAACCATTTAGTTGGCCATATCTTGTAAAGTTTTGTTATTTCACCAACAACACTATTCTATTGAGGGGTGTATGAAACTATAATTTGATGCTACAAACCATGCTTAGTGTAAAAGTCTCTGAAATTCTAATTGATGTACTCTCCCCCATTATCTGTGTGTATCCGCTTAATAGAAAGACCATATTTCTTCTCAACAAATGCCTTAAATATCTTGAAAGAATCAAATAAATCACTCATGTGCTCAAGAAAGTACACCCATGTACGCCTAGAGAAGTCATCAATAAATGTGAGCATATATTTGGCACCTAAAAATGAAGCAGTCAGATTTAACATGAGGTCACTATGTACCAACTCTAAGGGTGCCTTATCATGTGTGGTTCTATCGGTAGGAAAAGAATCCTAGTGATGTTTTCCAAGAGCACATATATGAAAAACACCATCAATACAGGAAATACTAGGGAGCCCTAACACCAATGCATGTGTACTCATCTACTGGAGATAGCGATAATTGACGTGATCAAAATGTCCATGCCAAATATTACTCTCAGTATGTACATGTGCTATAAAGGATGGACTTGTACTAGTTGAACTCTCAAAAACCATCAAATAGAAAAGAGGAAGAATCAATACTCCAAGTGACCACAATAATATCAAGAACATGAAGGTCTCAAATAACTACATCATGTGGGGTAAACTCGACTATCCTCCTGGTACCAAATTAGAAAATATGATACACTAAAATAAGGTTGGTGAAGATATCAGGAACAACAATAAATTCTTGAAGAAAACCACCCTCAAGTGTGATAGTACCTAAGTCCAAAATTGAAAGTTGTGTAGAATCCCCAACTGCAATCTGAGTAGTACTATAATTTGAAATGGATGAGACCAAATCTTGAGAGTGTGTCATGTGATGTGTCACACTTGAATCAAGTATCCATGGAGTTGCAAAAGGTAAGGCCTATGCAAAAATAGCATGACCTTTACTTGTAAATGATGAAGAATATTTAGGGGTAGATATATTATGTTGTTGCATGGACTCCTCCAAAGCCTCTAATATTTTCCAACCTCTAGTTATGGATGGTTCTCCTTACCACAAAAACTACAAGGTTCACCTAATCTCTTCTTTGTCTTGGATGAAGACCTACCAAACTTAGAATATTTATCATACCAAGGAGTGGTTTGACGTTTTTGTTCTAACTTTTGAGATGTTTTTGACGAATTGTCACTACCTAATGAAGAATTTATCTTGGGCTTTTGTTTCTTCTTGTCTTTCCCTTTGGATGTTTTTTCTACCAATTCCTAGGTTTTGGAACTGGAAAGAGAATCAAACTAAGTCAATTTTTCTTATTCACGAGTTAAACACTCACAAAAAACCTCAAAAATAGGCATGGTAAATTCATCACCCAACACATCCATATTAGAGTATAATTTAGAAGAGAAGACTTGAAATGGACCTCGAAACTTAGACATAATTAGGAATGCCCATTATTTGTTAGTTTTATTCTTCCCACAACCCTGCAAAAGAGATCTGAGTGACTTAAAATTTTGTAAGTCCTCAATGGAGAGGAAAGAATTAGGTACAAGTGATGTTAAATTTTCCTCAATGTGTAGAGCTTTGTACTCATTGATGGTGCCAAAAATATCATTTAACTTCACCCACATAGACCTAGGAGTGTTACAAGGCTCAAGATGAAATAAGAGACTCCCTGAAACATGTAGTGAAATTAGTCCCATAGCCTCATCTGTCTTGTTCTTATGTTGAAATATTTCAAATTGACAAGTAAATGTTAGCTCTACTTCATCCAAAGTGGACCATAAACCCTTAGAAATGAGCATTTCATTCATATGATATTTGGATAAATAAGGATATTTTGTTCATACAAAAAAATTGGATAAATAAGAAATGATAAAACAATAATATGCATTACCTAATCCAAATCTTCAATACCTCAAATAGAAGCAAACGATGGATGAATGAATCGATTGACTTGATATGTTGGTTTCTCAAATCAGCGGCATAACGATATGATGAGGGTGATAGATGAAGGATGATAGATAGAGATAGATGAAAGATTCAAGAATGATTTTGACAAAATAAGGATGCTTCAAGAATCGAACCCCCAGATGGCTTATGAGAGGGTTGATTTATAGGCAAGGTCTAATTTGGATTGATGGTTGAGATTGGATTCCAATAAGATGTCTTAATCAATGGCCAAGATTGAAAGTTGTATGAAATAGGGTTAGGGCTAAATTAGTGAAAATGATAAGGATGAAGGGTTGAGATTGAATTATGAGATAATCCAATCAAGGGCTAAGATTAAATGAGATGTCAAGATATAAGATTTGATGTGGAAGATAATATTGGCACGGAAAAAGAGGTGATAGGAGAAATTAAATAATAAAAATTATTTAATTTAGGTGGCCAATGAATAATTAAATAATAAATATATTATTTAATTATAGAAGAATGTGACAAAGGGAATATTTTGAATTAAATAATGATTTAATTCAAAATTCAAGAGAGTGGACCAAATTAAATAAATAAAATTTATTTAATTTAGGAGAGAAGAGGCTAATGAATAATTAAATAATTAAAAATAATTATTTAATTATAGTAGAAAATGGAAAAAAATTAAATAAATAAGAATTTATTTAATTTTAGAAAGAAAGGGACTTAATTAGTGACGTAGTTAAATAAATAAAAATTATTTAATTAATCACGGAGGAATAAAGATAGAAATGAAATAATTAAGTAATTAAAATTATTTAATTAATAGAAGACATATGACATTAGAAAATAATTGAATAATTAAATAATTATTTAATTATGAAGAATGAAAGGGGAAATGATGAAGAATCTAAGAGTCGCAAGCTTAAGACAATTTTTAGTGTCTACATTTTGCCCCTCTTCGAGATGATGTTCAAGATGATGAGATTTGTGTCGAGTAACATCATTTCAAAGAAGCCAAGGTATGAACAGAAGAAAATGGATGATGGTTAAATAAGAGTGGGATGTTGATGATATAAGAATAGGATGATGATGCCCCCTTGAGAGGATAGGTGGGCTGAACAAACATGGGTATGCTCTCGAAATGAATGAAATGATAAAAGATGGATAAAGAGATGGATAATATGTTATGGTGCAAGAAGGTGAGCGACCATGATGTTTAATGTAACACTAGACATGATGCACCAAGGTATAAGGACCAAGGTGATGATGTGTCTCATGCCCCAGTGTGATACAAACTTGTCTAGATATAATATGAATATTAGCTAGGAGTAATTTGTATTAGATGCAAATTCAAGATAAAAATGATAACACACACAAGCAAGCAAGCAAGCATGCACAAATGATACAAAAACAAACAAGGTATTGCCCTTCTCAAGCTGTAAATCGATGAGTAACTGATTGATTGATTGATTTTTGTTGATGATGATAGTGTTGTCATCGCGGGGAATGAAATATCCCTAGATCAACACAATGATTGATTGATTGGGTTTACAACAAGATTGGGATCAAGACCAAAGGATGCGATTGGATAATTTGGCAAGATTGATCGACTTGATTGGTATGGACTAAGGATTGACTTGCATTTGGATTATTGCTTGGATTGATTCGATTGATTTTATTTGGAGTGGTTTGGAATGATATGATGATTGATTTGATGATTTGATTGGATGAAAGGATGTGATGAATTGAATAGAAGAATTGATGTGATTGGAATGGTATGGATTAAGGATTGATGAAGAAATAATTTTATTTGATGATAATGATTGGATTGATTAGAAGAATGGGTTTGATTGGAAGAAGTAATTTGGTTTGATTTTATTGCTTGGATTTTTGTTGGCTATTTTATTTTTTGTCTTTTTTCAGGACCTTTTTCCATTTTTATTATTTTTGGGGATATTTTGATTTTTTTTGTATTTATTGAAATATTTTGATTTTTTTTTGGATTTTTGAAATGTTTTGATTTTTTTGGATTTTTGAAATGTTTTGAGATGTCAATGGATGGAAATTTGGTTAGCCTTTGTGCTAGATACCAATGACAAGGGAAAACCAAGTCTAGATGAAAGGAGATAGATGGGATTGATGTATAGAAGGGTGGGTGATAGGATAAGGGATAAAAGGCTCATGATAGATGGATGGATAAAAAGGATAGGTCATAGTGAATGGTAAGCTCATGATAAATGGATGGGTAATAGGATAAGATATAGTGGAATGGATGTAGGCATCATGATGAGCTAGGATGTGATCTCGAAGGACCATGTCGCATAGGAATAACGTGCCCCCTTCGAGGTAGTATACTTAGGATTTTTCATGGCAAAGCTTATGACAAGAGGGAATGATGGGATGGATTGGTTTAGATAGGATGAGGTATATCAAGAGATACCCAAAACATGTTTTAACCCTTTTCCCCTATATCTTCATCAAGATCAAAATGAGGAAGAGAGGATGAACAAACTCAAATATGATAGGGAGGTATGATGGCTAAAGATGGTAGGATGGTAAGATAGAATGATATGACATGAAAATGATAGGTTAGATAGAATGATATGACATGAAAATGATAGGTTAGATAGATGAGACATTGTACCCCCAAGTGTAAGTGGCATACAAGATCAACCTACACATGACACATGTTTGTCAGGTTTTCATCATGGTACTTATCCAGGGCACCTGTTTACCAAGTTTTCACCGTTGGATGAAGGGATTTATCTTTACTTTTTTTTTACCATTTTTTTAATAGAAGGAGAATATGGATAGGAGGGACTCAAGTGTCTAGTTCCATGAAAGGTGATAGTCCCACTGGAGATGGATTTCATTGCATGGACCATGTCACAATGTGCTCATAGATTTTGGTAGGGGGATACATGAAAAAGGGATATGGATTAGGTGGATAATGGATTGTGATGTGGATTATGGAAGAAAATAGTGGATTATGATGCAGATTATGTAGGGAAGATGGTGGATTATGATAGGGATTATATAGGACTTATGCAAAAGATGAATGAGGATGCTTAGCCAAAATCATGGACCATAGAAAGGTGGTGGGGGAGACATGTAGGATAATAAGTGAAGGGTGAGAGATGGAGGTATGTGGAATTGTTGTGAAATGGAAGGGAACCATGACCAATGGTTGCACAAATTATGATAAACGTTGAATATTTTGATGTGGACAAGGTGTAGGAAGCAATCGAGATGTTTTCTTAGGAGATGGGTGATGAAGTGCTTTAGGTACCCACATAGACTTAATATTTTTATGACTTTTATTTTTCTTGTGAGATGGAATATGAGATTCTTGAATAGAGTGTGAATGTGAGGTGGAAGTAGATGGTTGGTATTTTTGTGATGTAGATGCCTCATTTGAATTGCTTTCCTTTTTCTTAGGGACCCAAACCATTTTAGTTTTGGCCTTTACTTTTGGAGGTATGGGCTTATATAACTTTTTAGATGGATTTTTCTTTGACTTTTTGTACTGATGTCCTAAGCCATGGGGGTCCTTAGGATTTTTTATTTTATAGGTAGAGGCATTTAAATTATAATTTTTGAATCCCATGGGTATAGTGGAATGAGTGGAAGCTTCATGTTTAGATCATGTGTGCATTGCTTGGTCATGATTAGGATTTTAGAAGAGTCATGGATGGATGGATAAGGGGATTGTATAATGGAGATATTAGGTGCTAGGAGTAATGGAGGTAGATTAGATGGAGGGATATTAGAAGTTGGTGTAATGCCCCACCACGCAACCCTAGAGGAAGTTGCAATTAACTACTCAAACGAACTAATTTTTTTTTGAAGTAAAATTAATATGCAAGATCACTAACTATTGCAACAACCTCTAAGGTTATGAGACTGAGATTACTTATTAACCCACAACAACAATAAAGAATTGAAACCACAACATTTAATTACTTATGAAATTAAGAACACATACATTCCATACAAGATAAATTCATCAAAGAAAATAAAGATACCATAAGATCTCATTTAACAATAAGGTTACAACTCTCATTCCCCAAATGAGGTAAATACAATAAACATGATTACATATTACAACTTCCACCTCGATAACAGATGAGGGGTAATAAATAGCAAGAGCAACTAAAATGAAAATAAACATAAAGAGTAATTGGATCCCACGAGCTCTCCAATTGGAAACCTCATCAACATGAACAAGAAGGAAGCCCAATGGAGTAAGGTGCACGCCACCCAACCAAGTGGAACCCAAAGGCCCACCCCCTGTGCTAGGAGATATTAACACAGATTTCTAGACAAGACCAACTACCTCTAGACATAGGTTGAATCATAACTGAACCAAACTGACACAACCAATCACATGAACCACACAAGTACAATGCAAACACAACTCTAACATGATTACATTGCTTCTAGATAAAAATAAAATTGAGTATATTAAAAGAACTATACACATAAAATCAAGTACCAACTACAAGTTCACCAAACATTACTGACATGGATTACATTGCTTAGTTATCACTCAAATAAACTACCTCTGAAGGTTACCCAGTTTACCTCTCATGGCTTTGGCCCCTAACAGAAGTCATTCTTCTACTTGACAACATACCAGGCATAACCAATCACAATGGAAACCCAATTGCGTACAACAAGACATCACGACCACTCCAATTCTAGGAGGAAACATAAAAAGAACTCACTCCAACTCTGGAGGAAACAATGCACATAATCCACTCCTTCCACATGAGGCACCAAACATCCCCATTCGTGGAAACTGGGTAATAACATTGACATAACCTCAAGCACAAACCCAGGGAATTATCAAACGGTTGACCTCACAAACCGACAACCCCTAACCTCTGGAAGACTCACATATTAAGGACACAATTAACCCATTTCCCAAACACGGCATAGAGGAAAATCATCACGAAAGCAATTGCAAGGAAATAACTTAATTTGGATATACTAAATCCATTTCCCTTTTTAAAATTCATTTCACAACAAGGATAATAATTGCCTCATCAATTGTAGAGAAGGGAAATACTAACTTTAATAACCAATTGAAATCCATGGTTACTTTTAAAAAACATCATATATCCACTGCCTTTATAAAATTCAATAGTCTATTGATGCAATTAAACTAATTTTAATATTATCTCTTCTAGATACGTGATAAAATTTTAACCAAATATTTAATCCTTAACTATTCGAAAATACTAATAAAATAAAGTGGTTACTTCTGCAATTCAGAACATATCATTTTAAAGATAACTGTATCTCATTGCCAAACAAATCATTTTGAAATCCATTAACCTCTCAATTAAAACATGTTACTTTTAAATCCAATATTCGTTATTTCCAAGTATATTATTTAAAATTAAACCATTAATTGGACTATTACGTATTGACTTAAGATTTTCCCAAATACATTTAAAACATGACATTATTTAAGTCAACCATCACGTATACATACATTTAAATATTTAACCCTCACTTAAATACATATATTTAAATTTTGATTTCACAATTAAATATATATATATATATATATATATATATATATTTAACGCCTTACATTATTGAATTCCCCAACCCATCTTATAAGAATAATATATAAAGATCTAAAATATTTTAATATTATATAAAATATTATATACTTCTTTTTTATAAATTTTTTCTTTTAAAAAAGCAAAATTGAAAAAGGTCATACGCGGACCTCGAAAAACGTGCGGGTGAGAGGCACGCACAGCAGCTTGGTGGGGGGGGGGGGGAGGGGGGCAACTGTGTAAAGACACAACCGAACCCCATTTTCATGGGGCGGTTATGTCTTTACACAGCCTAACCCCTGCCTTATGGGTCGCGGCTGTGGAGAGGGGCATCGCCTCCCATGGGCGGCTGTGGGGAGAGCCTCGACCTCCCTCAAAACCCAAAAAAAGTATTTTTTTATTTTTTTTGTTATTTCTTGCGAAATTTCGATTTCGCCCAGAGGATATCCACAACCCTTATTTTATTTTATTTTGATAGGTAACAAGTCATTTTATTAATATTAATAAAGATTACATATGTAAGATATACGATTACAAAATCTTCACAGAACTCCAGCATTTATCATATGCAGACAAAACTACCAGCTCCCTCCCAACTGATTCTTCAATTTAACATCCCAACCACCATCGCCACCTCCTGCAGTTAGCACCCCTTCATCTTCTGCTTGTTCCTTGACCTTTCTCGTCAATCTGGTAAGCCTATCCAGCTTCTTTCACACCCATTACATTGCTTATTCAAAAATTTAAGACACACCGAACACCTATTAGATTGGTCGACTATTAAATTACTATAGTATATCATCACTGCCTTACCCATCCTGTTCCGTCTATTCCATGCTACAAAAAGAACTTCCATCAAAAAGAACCCTATACCCACCATCCCTTCTGCGATATCCTAGCGCATTTACTCCCTTCCACATCCACTTCTTGTTGGAGCCGACCGTTTCTTCTTCGGGAAGCTATCTGGTACTTCAGCCACTTTCCCGTGCCCCTCTTCTTCAGCTCGTCGAATCTCCACTTTCAGATTTTTCCATGCATAAAGAATGTTCAACTTATACGCTTCTATGTCCGTCAATTTTCTCCACCTTATGAAAGGGATTAACCCATCCTCAATTTCTTCATCCATCTCCTCTATCCCTTCCAAGACATCAAAGCCATAACTAGGCACTGCCCACTCCATCAAAGATTCAAACTTACCTAATAAATCTTCATGAAATAGGGTGAACATAACTCTTTTCGTTTCCTGCGACTTTTCCCCTAACTCCATTGCCCATGCGAAAATCATGGAAGCAATGTCTGCATTTTTTCGTCCCCTGTGTGTTGCCTCATGAAAATGAGGCCCTAACGTTTCAAGGATTGCTTTCACTACCCCAGCATCTGGCACTAACAACAATTGTTTTAGTCTTCTCGTTGATGGTTGCCCGAAAAAAGACTTTTGTTGTAGGCTGGTTGAGAAGCCCATCATTGCCTCCATTATTTTCTTCTTCACCTCACTCCAACCTAAACACCAAAACACGATGACTGATTAAGCCCCACAAGCACTTCTTAACTACTAATACCATGATGACACTTCCATTAATGTTGTCGAATTTCATCTTGCATGAAATTCGATTCTCTGTCATCTCCTGTGTCGTCATCGTCATCATATTGTCCTTGTCTTAATTGCAGGTTGGCCTCTCCCAAACGCTTCCCCACTCACCTGGTAAACAGTGCCATTCTGCACATTTCCTGTCTTATCCTGAAATAAATTTCCCTACTCCTAAATGGTCTCCAACTCATACTGTCTGAAACTCGCAAGATGCATCACCCTGTCCTTCACTAGCATTCAACCTTCCCACTATGACCCTTTATTATATGTAGCGCTTGCCAACTTGTCACTTCATAAACTAGCCGTTATTCCTTACTCCAATTGTAGATTTTGAAGATCTTCAATAACTATCACCTCCTCCTCTTTAAAGGATATTGCCCATTTAGACAATGCATCAGCTTCCTTATTGCCCTCTCTCCTAATATCCCTAATGACGAAATTCTCAAAGGTTCCCAACTCCCTTTTAATATCTTTTATAATATTTTGTAGATGTCATGCTCTTACTCCTGAATCCACAATTGCTTGAATGATAACTAAAGAGTCCCCTTCCAGCTATAGCTTTTCCACTCCAAAACTCTTGGCCAGCTTAACTGCAAGCAGTGCAGCATTGGCCTCAGCCACATTATTCGTTCCTGGTTTCAATTTCCTTGCAGCAAAGGCAATAGTGTTGCCCTGATGATCCCTTACTATTGCCCCTACTCCTGAAGGGCACGAGTTACCACTAGTTGTGCCATCAAAGTTTACCTTGAGCCAGCCCTCTTCCGGTTTGCACCAAACCACTTTTGAAACTTCTGAATCTTTGGTTTGTTTCCTAATTTGACCAATAGCTGCACTGAGTCAAATTCCAGGCCAGGCTCTTTGCACCAGTGTATCTCCCAAAGAGAAAGGTTTAAGCCAATTTTGTGATTGTGAAGCAACATTACTAACCACTTCCTCTATACCATGGTCCATTCTACTTATCAACCTCGTGAAGGTTTCATATTTATCTAGAAAAATTCTACGATTCCTTTCTTTCCAGAGCTCCCAGATGATTAAAGAGGGAGTGCAAATCCAAACACTTGATAAAAGGGACCTCTTTGGCCTCCCCGGCCAACTCTCAAACAATTCTTTAAGGGTCCAAGGTAAAGGACTTTGCCAATTTAGTTTCCTTCTCACATGATTCCAACACATACCTGCCATCCAACCCTTATTTTTTTATTTTCATATTTTTTCTTGCTTTAAAGAGATTTATTTAGCAATGATAAAATATATATATAAATTTATGTATATGTATATATATTTTTTTTAAATATATATACATATACAGATTGAAACCAAAGATTCAAAGAACAATTTATGGTTATTTACAACCAAACTTAAAATGCTCAAATGTACTCATATTGCAATTTTTCTTTTGAAGAACATCATTTGCAAACAAAGGTTTTGAAGTTTTAAAACAGATTTAATTTGGGTTCTATCTTGCAAATCAAATATGGTTTAAATATATAATTTTTTCAAACAACAAATCAAATTGGGAATTCTTCCAAAATGAAACAAATTTACCAAGTAGAAAACCTGGTTCCAATAGCTTGAGAGATTGGCAAAATGGTGCAAAGCCTTCTCCTCAGATCCAAGCTCTTTCCCAGAAATCCAATTGAGCTTCTCCAAAATCCAAATCAAAACCCACAAAACCAAAAATTCTTTTCTCCCTTCTCTATTTTTCTCATTTTTCATCCTCCCTCTCAAACTCATGAAAAAATCCATAATAATAATAAAAAAAATGAAAATATCTATTCAACCACCATAATCAATTTTTTGAAAACAGAAAACAAAAAATATCTCAAAATATCTGTTTTTTCAATTTTGCATTTAAAATTTTCCAAAAATGAAATTTAAATCCCTTTTTCAATTTTCAAACTTAATTGAAATTCAAAATATCTATTAATTTCCAAAATGCATAACTAACTTCATTTCAACATAATTAATTTAATTAATTAATAAAATAAATCTAATCCAGTATTTAATTATTTTATTAATTAAGTTAAATTAATCAATAAATAAAATAACATTTTTCACATTATAACCAGATTAATTTAATCAACAACTTAACTACTTAAGCCATTTATTCACCTTTTCTAACTTGCAATTAAATAAAATCCAAGCAGATTAAACAGCATTTAAATCAACAGAACCAGACAAAAACCAACAACACACTATTGACTAGGGTGAGGACTTGACATGGAAAATCTAGCTACTATCTCCCAATCAAATGTTGTTGGCAATGGACACGCTCAACCCCATGAAATCAGGTGGAGTCGATGTCCTGTACCTATTAACCTGCGAACAAAAGTATATCGCACATGTATATTTGCATCATATAAAACACACCGTGAAGAGGGAATCACGAAATCACAGGGCGCTCACAAGCGAGTGATGCAATCTTGTCCCCTTCACCAATACAGTATTACCAACTAACAAATCTTACATCAATAATATAATCAAAACATAAAACATCATTAATTCAAATGTTCACAATGCTAATCTAAAGCATGTCACAATAATAAAATCTGAATAAATTACCATCACATTAAAAGAGCAAAACAGAGGAGTATTACAGTTGGAAGAAATGGTGGAAGGTGTATGGTCACATGCTTTTGACATTTGTAGGATGATGGAGGAGGGATGGAAACATATTTTTTAGGCGTATGATAGGATTTATAATGGAAGAAGGTGGCTTAGGATGCAAGGAGGAAGTACCAACATCTTGAGATTGGTGTCCTTGCGGTGTATGTCCAAGGCCATAAGAGCGTGGAGGGACTTTGACATGGATGGGCTCCAGAATACCTTGTTCATGAAGGTCTAACACTTTACCTTGGTGGTTCATGTTTTGGAGTATGCAATGAAAAATGGGACTAGGTGTAGGTGGAACACTAGACATTAGTTCCTTATTGGATGGAGAAAATGAAGCAAGGGAAGATAATGGTTGTTGTTTTTCTAAGGAGGAACATTCATGAATGAGGGTGGAAAGACCAATAGGATATGATGGAGGACTTACAATGGGTTCAATAGTGGGCAATGGAGGATCATTAGGATCTTGATTAGCTTTATGCTCACTTAGATCCATGGTATTTGTTTGATCTTATGTGTGTGCTTGGGAGGCATATGTCTCATCAAGGGAAGTGGATGTTGATAGATCATGGATAGGACTAGGTGAAGGTGAATTTGGGATATCTTTCTCATGGATAGGTGAAGTGATAGTCTAATGACCATGGAATGCATAGAGCTGGATAAGAGGATCATCATCGCCTTCTTGATCATAGGTAAGATCATATAGGGGAGCTTGATCATAAATAATACCAAGTATGTTATGAGTGGGATCATTAGAAGGGCCTAGATCTTGATTAGAATGAGGCGTTAATGTTTCCTCATGCTTATGATAATTCTATTGACATACCTATTGGGTTTCTTGAATGGAAGTGGAAGGGGATGATTCCTAAATAGGCTCGATATGTTCTAGATGGTCAACAACATGGAGACATGATGGAGGTTGACTTGGGCTCAATGGGGGAGACTCTTGAATAGGCTCAAGGGGGAGACTACCTGATGGGATTGTAAGGATGGGCATGATGTTTGAAGACTCTTTGGTAGGTTCAATAATATGTTTTGGATGACATGGTGATGTTTGATTCCTTGCTAGTAGCCCTTGGGTCACATCCTTTGTAGGTGGATGGGTGGATTTTGGTAATGACATAGGTTTTCTTTTGAAATTTTTGAATTTCGTGCGTAGATTTGATGGAGGATTAGATGATGGTGGGGGTAATGAAGAGTTTGATGGGTTAGAAGGTGGAGAGGAAAATGGATTAGGACTAGGACATGGTCACTTAGGGATAGGAATTTGATCGGATGGTGGTATGATAAAGTTATAGGGTGCATGAACTAGATTGGTGTTCCCCTTGTCAAATGGAGCATGAGAATTGAAAGGCTCTTGATTTTGTTGCCAAGGCGGACTAGGGCTCCTATGTTATTTTTGTGATATAGGTGGATATGTTGATGTGGCATTGACATAATAGGTAGATGGGTTAGGTTGGCATGATGATGAAGTTGACACATATGATTGTGGTTGAATGTGTTGAGGTTGAAATGGTGTTTGGACTTGTGGTATTATTTTTTGTTGTGATAATGATGGAGGGTTGCATAGGATAATGGTTGTTGAGAGGTGAATTGATATGGATAAGGGTTGACATTAGAAGAGGTGTGATAAGTTGATGAAAGGGTAACATGATATGTGGATGGATGAGGTTGATATAATGATATAGGTGACACATATGATTGATGTGAAATTTGCTGATGTGGTGATTGGACTTGATGTTGTGCTCGTTGGATTTGACAAGTGGACATGAGGTATTGGGCTTGTGCTATGAGTTGTTGAATTTGATGTGATTGGTTTGTTTGAATTTGAAATCATTGGATGAGACCTTGGAGCCTATGTATAATTTGTTGGTCTAAGGGTTGTGGTGCTTAATAAAGTGATTGGAGGAGGTCTTGGAATTGGGGTACTAGGTCTTCTAATGTTAGCATGGTGTAAAATTATCTTGATTGGATTAAAGAGATGATGATGATTAGGATATGATGTGGAATGACAAGATTGTATGATTTGGATGATGTGGAAAGTTTTTATTGGAAGTTTGACTTAAGCAATATCAAACACAAGATTTCACATGTAAATGCATGAACATGCACACCAAACACAATGATAAATTTATATTTCAAGATTAAATGTTATGATTACGAAAACACTTGAATACAAAACAACAAGCCTACTATTAGTCAAGTGGATATGGTCAATTAGGTCTTAAGCTAGGATGCACAAGGTTGACTAGGGGTGATTTGAAAGCAAAATCTTGCCACACAGCTGGGAGAAAGGGGTAACCCACCCTTCACCTTCACTTCCCAGAGGTATAATGTTCTTTGGGGCTTAGCCAAGAGTGACAAGATTTCAACTCCCAAAGAGGCATGTCTTTGGATTCACACCTTGATTTAGGTCATCCCTTGGAAGGGTGTGTGCTCCAAGTAGGCCTCCTAAGAAGGGTATGACAAAAGCGAACCAACTATGGTGCTTTTAACCACACATGCACTTGTTTCACACTCGCAGTGATTAATTTCCCTTAGAAATGAAATGTTTGTAAACAAACAATGGAAGCACTTGTTCTTTTTAACCCAAATCCAAAATGTGTGGTGGAAGACAATGGTTCTTTTTAAGCCCAATTTCAAAGTGTGATTGCAAACAAGATGTGTATTTTAAGCCCCAAATTGAAGTGTGTTGACAAGCAATGATTAGAGATGAAAGATGGAATGTGTGCACCTAGACTTTCTTTAGCTCCAAATTTTTGTCCACTTGATCCAATTTATCTTTTGAAGTGTTTATTTTTCTGCACATTCACAAAACCAACAAAGCCAAAACCCTAACAAGATAATCAATCACTAATATTAGAGGGTTAGCTAGTCAAGACAAATCTGATTTTTTGAATTTTTTTTAGCATCAAAAATAAAAACATAGAGAATAGACCCTTACTGAAATTTCCAGAGCTTTCCATAAATGTAAAGAAATCTAAAGAAAAAAAAAAAAAATTGCACCCAAAATAAACTTTTCATTAAAAATAATTATAAAATTATAAAAAAATCACATGTCCAAATATTTTGATTTTTGGACTGAAAGCTCCTGACAACATTCCAAATCTGCAGAAACATTTTTGTGAAAAGATCTGACACCCTTTGTGAGATATAAGCAAATATTTGTAAAACCCTAATTTTAAAAGATCTATTTTTTGTCTAATTAGTTTTCATCCAAATTAAAAATATAAAGAACATACCCCTATTAGAATTCAAAGAGCTTTTAAGAAATATAAAAAAATCTGAAAAAATTGCTAATTTTCTCTCATAATTGATTTTTCATGAAAAAAATTGAAAAAAAATATAAAAACTTAAAAACAGATCTCTTGATATTTTCCCCAACCTATAGAATTTTTTTTGTGAAAAGATCTGCAGTCATTTGAGAGATATGGTTGAATCTTTGAAAACTAGGGTTTTGTCCCAAAATGATGAAAAACCTGCAACAAAAAGCTAACAAAACCTACAACAAAAAGGATCCAATTCCAAAATTCCTCAAAAAAATTCAAAATATTTAGCCAAAAAATTAGTTAGGGGATTCACGTCAGGTTCACCAAAATATATACAAAAAAATTGGATAAATAAGAAATGATAAAACAATAATATGCATTACCTAATCCAAATCTTCAATACCTCAAATAGAAGCAAATTATGGATGAATGAATCGATTGGCTTGATATGTTGGTTTCTCAAATCAGCAGCATAATGATATGATGAGGGTGATAGATGAAGGATGATAGATGAAGATAGATGAAAGATTCAAGACTGATTTTGATAGCATAAGGATGCTTGAAGAATCGAACCCCCAGATGGCTTATGAGAGGGTTGATTTATAGGCAAGGTCTGATTTGGATTGATGGTTGAGATTGGATGCCAATAAGATGTCTTAATCAATGGCCAAGATTGAAATTTGTAGTATGAAATGGGGTTAGGGTTAAATTATGGAAAATGATAAGGACGAAGGGTTGAGATTGAATTATGAGATAAGTCAATCAAGGGCTAAGATTAAATGAGATGTCAAGAGATAAGATTTGATGTGGAAGATAAGATTGGCACGGACAAAGAGGTGATAGGAGAAATTAAATAATAAAAATTATTTAATTTAGGTGGCCAATAAATAATTAAATAATAAAGATATTATTTAATTATAGAAGAATGTGACAAAGGGAATCTTTTGAATTAAATAATGATTTAATTCAAAATTCAAGAGAGTGGACCAAATTAAATAATAAAAATTTATTTAATTTAGGAGAGAAGAGGCTAATGAATTGTTAAATAATTAAAAATAAATATTTAATTATAGTAGAAAATAGGCAAAAAATAAATAAATAAAATTTATTTAATTAATCATGGAGGAATAAAGATAGAAATGAAATAATTAAATAATTAAAATTATTTAATTAATAGAAGACATATGACATTAGAAAATAATTGAATAATTAAAAATTATTTAATTATGAAGAATGAAAGGGAAAATGATGAAGAATCTAAGAGTCGCAGGCTTAGGATAAGTTTTAGTGTCTACAAAGAGACTTTCTGAAACATGTAATGAAATTAGTCCCATAGCCTCATCTGTCTTGTTCCTATGTTGAAATATCTCAAATTGACGAGTCAATGTTGGCTCTACTTCATCCAAAGTGGACCATAAACCCTTAGAAATGAGCATTTTGTTTATATGATATTTTTAGATATGATAGTTGTGTGGTGTAAGATATTCAAATAAAGAGGTAAATGCCATTATGGTTGAGGTTTTCAAAATAATGTGTGGTAAATGTTTGTTGTTCTTTGATTTATATAGATATTGAAAGTGATAAATATACCCCCCATGACTAGAAAAACCAAACCCTAATACAAATTTGTGTACCTAGTGAATATTCTAGAAAAATGCACTACATGGTTGTGTAGAGCACTGAAACATATTTCCAACGCTTATTCATTTTCAAAAAATAGAGTCCATATGCCTAAGATATGACTACAAAATAAGATTTGACTTCAACAACCTAAAAAAAATTTGGGGCAGAATCAGGAAAATTAGACTATAGATCTGGAATGAGCTTAGAACTAGCTTTCTAATGATATAATGTTTTTGAAAAACGAACATACGACACTCAAGATACGCCCAAATTTGTAAAACTTGCATAATTAGGCCTTAGGAGGTGAAATAAGGGGCTAAAAATATAGCGCCTAGTCATGTGGGCAACCAAGTGCTAGGAGTTGGGGGCTAGGTTGGAGCCCTTGGTCTCCAATAGGACCACCAGCAGGTGTTGATAGGGTGGCGTGGGTTGAGATTGAGTGCATGGGCATGTATATGACTAGTTCCAAGCATTAAGGGAGCCTATGGGGGCTAGTAGACTAGCAGGTGAAGGTCAGTGAGTGGTGTTGAATTGAGCGTCGCCACTGGTGGCAGTGCATGGTGGTTGTTGCCATGACTAGTGGCACACTCTAAATTTAGCACCTACACTTTTTTAAAGCACTTTTAAATTTTTTTAATCTATCATATAGTACAACCCTTTGGAGGGTCATATGGCCTCCAGATAAAAAAAATTGCCTCAAAAGCTCTCGACACCAAATTTGGGAAAATTTATAGTTAAAATTTGTTGAATCAACCTCTTGAATGCATTGGTGAGGTCCTTTTTGTGCCAAAATTCACCTAGAATTTTCCCACCTCTAAAAATTGCAAAAAATAACTTAAAATTATAGATTTGATCCTATAACCCTATTTTAGAAAAAAAGCTCAAAAATAGAGAAGGGGTTCATTGAATCCACTCTCTAATACCATGTTATATTTTTGAATAACACGAGACACGAGATCAAACAAACAAAACACCTTCCATGCAAGATCTTTGTTAAAAAAAGATATTTTATTCCTCAACAAGAAAATACTTACAGAATGAATATTACAAAGAGAAAGAGTGATTTATAAGAGAAACCCTAAATGATAAAGGTATTAGATCATGAAAAGTGTCATCATATTATGTGATGAGACAAATGACCTAATAATAGTTCTTCAGTTAAAAAAAATGCTCTTAAGTTTAGCTTAAGTGTATGAGAATAAATACATTAGAATAATAATTAATTAAAGATTAAATAATTATATCTAATGTTTGATTAATCTAACACTTTTGGCATGTTTTTGTCCTTTGATGCATTTTTTAGCTCTAGTTGGGTAAGTGCATGAAATTCGTATACAAAAAGAGGGTCAAAAGTGGCCTTTTTAAAAATCAACCAAACCTAAACTTGGGTGAGTAATTTGACATGCGTGCACTCAAAATTTGAATATGCAAAAAAAAAAAGTTACTCTAAATCTAGTTTATAAACTACTAAAGTTTTAAAAAATAGTTAAGATTAAGAGGATGAAACATAATGCACACACACACAAAATTTCATGTTTTTATCACTAAAATATAACATAGTGTCTAGTGTGTGCCCCCTAGTTTTTGTGGAATTTAGTATTTTTTTTAACTGATTGGCATACATATAGTTAAGAATGAGTACTAGAAGTATATTTTTTTGTAATTTTTTATTGAATATTATTTTTGTGATTTTTTAAAGTGGATACATCCTAGAAATTGCATCATTGAACATGTGTGTCACATAATTTGCACAAAAATAATTGAAAATATTTTTTCCAATGTTTAAAGAATGAAGTGTAGAACAATCCTATATATATATATATATTGATAAGAAAATCAAAAGTTATAAAGAAAAAATAATACATATATGATGAATATAGAAAAATTAGTAAAATAAATTAAGAATAAAGATGTTAATGTAAATCTCAAATACATAAAAAATATATATGTGGTTAGAAAGCTAAAAAGACATGTGAAATGTTGATGGTAATTTTATTAAATATCATTAAATAATGTGTAAACATAACAACATGCAAGTTGAGAAACTCCATTAAAGGTCAAAAACATGTGAAATGGATGAAAATTAATAGTTTGAGCCTTTAGTCATGTTATCCAAACCTATTCCAAAGCAAAAAGGGCGTGAAAACCTTTTGACTAAAAAATGTAAGTACGTTTTGTGAGATAAAACACTCAAGCACATTTCATGTTCCAAAAAATGTGAGTTTTTTTCATGAAAAAAAAAACATGAGCATGTTTCACGTTTCACAAAATGCAAACATTTTATAGAGCATAAAATATGATATATTTCATGTTCCATAAAACGTGATCATATTTTGTAGAACATGAAATGCAATGTTTTATAAATTAAAAATGCAATCCTATTTCTTAAAATTGAACACTTCCTCTCTCTCCCTCTCTACATCTATATTCCTCCTCGATAATTCCTCCTCGATATCTTCCTTTCTCTCTCTATATCCCTCTATATCTCTTTATCTATATATCCCTCTCTCTATCTCTATCTCTATCTCTCTATCTCTCTATCTCTCTTTCTCTATCTCTCCCTCTCTTGTCTCTTTTTATCTCTCCCCCTCCCTCTCTCTCTCTCTCCCTCTCTCTCTCTATTTCTCTCTCCACCTCTCCACCTCTCTCTCTTTATATATCTCTCCCCTTTCTCTTTCTATATAATTATCCCTCTCCCTCTCCCTCTCTCCCTCTATCTCTATCTCTTTATCTCTCCCTCTATCTCTCATAATCACTCTCTCTATTTCTCTATCTCTCTCTCCCTCTCCCTCTCTATCTCTCCTACCTCTATCCTTATGTATCTCTCTCACTATATATTTATGTACTTCTCCTTATTTACTCTCCCCTTCTCTTTATCTATCTCTCTCCCCCTCCCCCTCCCCCTCCCCCTATCCTATCCTATCTATTTTTATCTCTCTCTCACCATTTTGGGTTGGGCTCACGATAGGTAAACAAGATAGGTTCGATGAAGATGGGGATGAAAATTAGACTCAAGCCTCAGATGTTTATTCATAAATTTGAGTGCAATAAATTCTAGGTCAAGGGAATCCATCAAATGTGTCAAAGTAGGAATGTAAATTGTTATTATAAATGATGCTTTTGATACTCGATGTGATGCATTTGAATGTACCCAGTTGCATTTGAAAGTTTTGGCATGTATTTGACAGAAAGTGATGCATTTATTTTTGGGTTCACAATCAATTTAGCTATCATGGTGCATTTAAAAAATGAGCTTGCAAATGATTAAGTAATGTGATTTTTTTTTTTTAATCTCACATATGACTAGAAAAAACTCTATCATATCACTTTTGAAACAAAGAGCTACAAATTTTAGACTTTTTGGGCTAAAGATGATTTAGTATGGAAGAAGAAATGAGTTAGTAAAAATAGATGGATAGAATTTGGATGATGATGGATAGATGAATAGATGGATAAATGCATGATGTTGATCAAATATTGATGAAGGCTATAGTTTTGTGATGATTTTATATTTTATTGAAAAATAACACGGGAAAGATGATTTTTCTTTTTCTTTGGTTATGCTAAAATAAATGTGGAGATAAATCCTTATTTGAGTATAGCAAGTAGACACTTTGTGCCAAGGTATGAAGAACTAGGGTGGCATTCTATACATTGTATGGAATTTGATTCTACAAACAAATAGGATTATTCACATTCATACTTGACATATGGAAGGCCTTGTTTGATCATACGAGAGAATGAATCTCAAATAAATTGAGGCCTATGCACAAAAGGTATGAAGAACCTAATATGCAATAGTCATTTGTATTGCCTGAAACTATCTCTACACACATAAGGCAAGTAATCACCATGGTAGAATTACAATAACATCCCACAAACACACCAGAAAAAAGAAATTACTAAGCCCCATTTTGTACTCTTTATAAACCAAGATATTGAAGAACATGGTGGCTTCCAAAAAGTGATGAAAAGAGAAAAAATAAATCAAAAGAAAAGATAGACTTGTTGCAAGTATGGATGTGTTTGATGGTGTTGTCATTAATTTTGTCATTGCTTTCAACACAGTTCAGGTTGTGTACAGATGGTATTTGTATAGTTGAGATACTGTAGAAGTTCTTAGAGTACATGGAGCTATATTTATGAAGTTGTAGTTTTGTTTTTTCCAAATGCTTTTGAGAAAAATTGAGAAATAATGAAAGCAGTGTTGAAGTGTGTTCTAAGTGTGCTTTGGTACTGTGCTCCACATTTCTTCTATGTTGATCCTATGCATGTGTGGATCTGTAAGTATGTTCATAAGCTTCAATGGATCATATACCCTGAGTTTTAGCTTTTGGTTCAATGGAGAGTAAAAGATATGTTCACCGATGTGTGAATTGGTTTGACAAAACTATTTGTTTGTGCATTGGGAGAAATGTTTTTGCTCTGTAATCTTCTGATATTTGGTTTCAGATCTTTTGGATATGGGAGATGACTCTTTATGATGGTTTTTGTGTTTTGACAAATTTTCTTATGGTTTGGCACCCCAGAAGACTTGCTCCAAAGCTCCTATGTTTTTGCTAGTTGGTCCAAGTGGACTGATGAAGAGTTCTCTGTGAATGAAGTTTGTTGTGGATATACTTGAGGTGTTCTCAAAATTGGTAAATGTCTAATGAAGCATGTTGAGTGATCCACGTGTGATTATCTTGCTGGAGATGCATGTACTTCAAAGATCATTGGTGTTTTCATTAGGTTTGGCCGACCTGGTGTCTACACGTTACATTAAGTTTTTGCATCAATTTAAGAAAGTGTGTGCTTGATCCAAGATGTTGATTGGGTCTTAAATTAAATATGCAATTGGTCCTCTCTCATTCTTATCCACTGTGGGAATATTGAGTAGCCGACCTAGTTTGAATTTGTAAATGAAATTGTATAGCCGACATTGGAGAATGTTTTTAAGGTTGAAGATGGTATAAAAGAAAATCAAATCGTAGCGAATTTGATATCCATCCATCCATGAATCGATCAAGTGAGTGAAGTGTGTGAACAAGTGTGAAAAGAAAAGAGTGGAAGAGAAAATTGAGGCAATAGTACTTTAAGGTGTTAGATTCTTGAAAGTAGCGAGTTGATGGCATCTACAATCTTATGATTAGGTTGTGAATGTTTGGAACCCTAGTGGTGGATCTTCATTTATCTCTTTTTATCTTTTGTAGGTAGTGAGCCTCCTTTCTGGATAGTGAGTCCTTTGAAGGTAGTGAGCCCTTGCATTTGGGCAATGAGACCTCTAGAAGTGAGCCTTTGTATTTAGTATTGCATTACTACTATATTGTGAGTTAATCCTTGCCATGGTTTTTCTTTCTTTGGGTTTTCCAAGTAAATCTAGTGTCTCTAGTGTTTTCTTTCTATTATTTGCATTTCATGTTTACACTTAATAATAGATTGAAGGTGAAAAGATTAATTTTATAAGTAAATTGATTTGATACAACTGATTCACCCACCCCTCTCAATTTTTTTGTGCATTTCAACAATTGGTATCAGAGCTCTAGTTCCTCGATGAAAAGCTTAACCGCTTGAGGTAGATCACATGGCGTACAAGTTGCAGATTCCTATTTTTCATGGAGCTGATCACAGTGACTGGAAAGAACATATGAGAATTTATTTGATTTCACTTAGTTTCAATACCTGGAAATTTGTGGAGACAAATTATGTGATACCTGCAGTTGTTCCTTCCTCAGTTGATGAGACTACAACTTTTGAAGAGAATGAAAGAGCAAGGTATGCTATCTTCAGTTCTTTATCTAAGACTGAAAGAACAAAATTTAGTTCTCTAGCTACTGCTCATGAAGTATGGACAAAATTGAAAGACATTTATGAAGGGAATGGTAGAGTAAAGTTGTCAAGGAAACTAACTGCTAAGTGAAAATTTGAGAACTTGATAATGGAATATGGAGAATACATTGCAAGCTATTATCAGAGAGTTGAGCTTAGAGCAATAGAAATCAATAATCAAGGTGGTACCATGTCAGATGAAGATATAATTGAGAATATCTTGATGACCTTACCAGACAATTACAGTGACAAAGTATCTGCTCTTGAAGAATAATATGATCTAAAGACATTTACTAAGTAGAATCTATATGGTGTCCTAACTGCATTAGACATGAGAAAATTTGCAAGAGAGAAGGAGAAGACTGAAACATCCTTTAAAGCAATGAAGATAGGAGATGATTCAGAAGATTTGGAAGCAAATTTCACGAGATTGAAGAAAGGTACTGGTAAATACAAAGGTAAGTTTCCTTTTAAGTGTTTCAGTTGTGGAAATATTGGTCATTATGCACCAAGATGTCCTAATAGATCTACACACAAGAAGAACAAGGACAATAACAATAACCACAAGGATAAAAAGGATAGGAAGTTCAAGAAATTGTATTATGTCAAAGAAGATGCAAGAACTTCTAATGATGAATATGACTTTGAAGAAAATAAAGATGAATGTTTGTTTCTAGCCCTAGAAAATAAAGTCGTATCTACTAACCATGGAAGATATGCAAAGGAATCTAGTCCAGAAAGCTAGAAGGATGAAATATAAGGTACTCTGGTAACTAATTTTCATGCCAGATAGGATGAAGACTTTTGGGTAATTGACAGCAAATGTTCAAATCATATGACTGGAGATAAGAGTAATTTTACTAAACTTGAGAAGTATTATGGAGGAATAGTTATTTTTGGAGATGACTCTAGTGCTAAGATTGTTGGTAAATGAACAATTAGTTTTGATAGAAAACATAATACTGAAAATGTTTATTATGTAAGTGGCTTAAGGCATAATCTCTTAAGTGTTGGACAAATATGCAACAAAGGTTTTAAGCTTGTGTTTTAGGATAACACTTGTGAGATCAGAAAAGGATCTGGAGTCGTGGTAGCAACTAGAAGAAGAACTCATGGAAACATCTATCAACTTAAGGGTGGAGATGATCAATGTTTTGTTTCTTAGATTAATGAGAGTTGGCTCTAACACCAGAGGATGGGACATGTGAATTTTGATAATCTGATGAGGATTAGTTCTAGGGAAGTTTTTAAATGAAAGGATCAATCATCTACTGAAATGCTAGAATTAATCCATACAGACCTTTGTGGTCCTACAAGAACAGAATCCTAAATGGTGACAATTAATTTATGCTCTTGATTGATGATTACTCTAGGATGGCATGGGTTACATTTCTTAGAGAAAAGGCTCAGGCTCTTGATAGATTCAAAGTGTTTAAGTCAAGAGTAAAAAATGAGGCAAATCTGAAAATCAAATGCTTAAGGTCTGATAGAGGTCGATAATTTACATTTGGTGATGTCAATGCAGTCTGTGAAGAGCATGAAATGAAAAGACATTATTCTAATCCTAGAACCCCTCAACAAAATAGATTTGTGGAAAGAAAGAACCAGACTGTTCAAGAGGTTGCAAAAACTATGATGAAAGAAGAAAATGTTCCTGATGTGTATTGGAGAGAAGCAATCCATGTTGATGTTTACATTCTTAACAGAGTTCATATCAGAGGTAACAACACTAAGACCCCTTATGAGTTGTGGATTGGTAAGACTCCTATTTTTAAATACTTTAAGGTATTTGTAAGTAGATGTTACATTAGAAGAGATGATGAAGATCTTGAAAATTTTGATGCTAGATGTGATGAAGGAATTTTCCTTGGATATTCAAACAATAGTAAGGCTTACAGATGTTTTAATAAGAGACTGGGGAAACTAATTGAAAGTGATAATGTAAAGGTTGATGAAGCTATGTATAGACCAGTGGAAATAAATGAAGTTGAACTTGATGATCCTATCTATGTGCAAATACAAGAAGAAGAAAAGGAGGAGAAAGAACAAAGTGATGAAAAGGAAGAGACTTCAGAACCTGCACCTAAGACTCCTAAATATGTTCAAATAAATCATATATAGGAACAGATAATTGGAGACAAAATTGAAGGAGTGAAGACAAGAAGCCAAGTGGTTGAGGTAAACTTGTGTTTACTTTCTAAGATAGAATCTAAGACTGTGAATGAAGCATGTAATGATGAAAGTTGGGTTAGAGCAATGAAAGAGGAACTATAGTAGATAGAGAAGAATGATACATGGGAACTAGTTCCTAGACCTACAAACAAGAATGTAATTGGTTCAAAATGGGTATTTACAAACAAGCTCAATGAAGATGGTGAAGTGGTAAGAAACAAAGCAAGACTTGTATATAAGGGATATGAATAGGTTGGAGGAATAGATTTTGAAGAAACTTTTGCACCTGTAGCAAGAATGGAATTCATTCGAATGTTCTTGGCATTTTCATCTCATAAAGACTTCAAAGTATATCAAATGGATGTCAAGTCTATATTTCTGAATAGAGAACTAGAAGAAAAAGTATATATGGAGCAATGAAAAGGTTTCCAATTGTCCGAAAAATCAGACATGATTTGTAAGTTAAAAAAGGCATTATATGGAATTAAACAATGGATATATACTTGACAAAGCAAGGATTCAACAAAGGGTCCACATACAACAATCTTTACTTCAAGGTTGAGAAAGACAAGATACTGATAGTTGTGGTATATGTTGATGACATCATCTTTGGTGGAAATGAAGGTATGTGTAAGATAATTGTTGAAGAAATACAAAAAGAATTTGAAATTTCTATGATTGGCGAATTGAGTTTCTTCCTTGGACTTCAAGTAAATCAAACTGACAAAGGGATATTCATCTCACAATCCAAGTATGTTAAGGAATTGTTAAAGAAGTTTGGAATGGATGACTCGAAATTGGTTTCCCTATGGTAACTGGATGTAAGCTGATTAAGAATGATGAATCTGCTAAAGATGATCAAAGCATGTACAGATTTATGATTGGCGGACTACTATATCTTATTGCTACCAAACCTGATATCATGCATGCAGTATGTTTGGTTGTAATATTTCAAGCAAAACCTAAGGAATCACTTGTAACAGTTGTGAAGAGGATATTAAGATATCTTAAAGGAACTCCAGATTATGGGCTATGGTATCTGAAGGACAATGATTTCATGTTGAATTCCTACACTGATGCAGATTGGGTTGGTTGTGTAGATGATCGAAAGAGTACAAGTTGTGCATTCTTCCTTGGAGGAATATTAGTTTCATGGTTGAGCAAGAAACATGATTCAATATCTTTATCCATTGCAGAAGCAGAGTATATTGTAGCAGCATCATGTTGTACATAGGTACTTGGGATGAAGCAAACCTTGATGGACATAGATGTTGTAAGTGATGAACCTATTTCTATATTTTGTGACAATACAAGTGCTATAAACATTTCAAGGAATCCAATGATGAATTCTAGAACAAAGCACATTTGTATCAAGTATCACTTCTTGAGGGAGAAGGTATTGAAGAATGAAGTTAGACTTGAATATGTACCTACCAAAGAACAAGTTTCAGACATATTCACTAAGGCCCTTAAGAAGGATACTTTTGAGTATCTCAAAGGGAAGTTAGGGGTTACTGCCCCTCCTTCTTTGAACTAAGTGCACATGGAGGTGCATCAGTCCAGTGGATTCACTGACTCCTTTTGTTCTGGACTAATGATGGAGGTCTACTCCTTAGGGGGAGTAGAGAAGCGCATTGTTGCAATATGTGATGTGGGTGTACTCCTAAGGGCGAGTGAACAAATATTTATATGGAAAGAATTTCCTTTGCCATTGATTTCAAAGGGCGAGAGAGAATCATGTGAAAATTTTATGCTTGGCAGGTTGTCACTTCTGAAAATCATGTATGTTGTCTTTGATGGTTTTTCACATCATGTGTTGCCATCAATGACAAAGGGGGAGATTGCTGCAAGTATGGATGTGTTTGATGGTGTTTTCATTAATGTTGTCATTGATTTCAACACAATTTAGGTTGTGTACAAATAGTATTTTTATAGTTGAGATAATGTAGAAGTGCTTATAGTATATGGAGCTATATTTATGAAGTTGTAGTTGTGTTTTTGCCAAGTGTTTTTGAGAAAATTTGAGAAATAATGAAAGCAGTGTTGAAGTGTGTTATGAGTGTGCTCCACATTTCTTCTGTTTTGATCATATGCATTTGTACATCTGTAAGTATGATCATAAGCTTCAATAGATCGTATACCTTGAGTTTTAACTTCTAGTTCGATGGAGAGTAAAAGATATGTTCACCAATGTGTGAACTGGTTTGACAAAACTATTTGTTTGTGGACTGGGAGAAATGTTTTTTCTTTGCACTCTTTTGATATTTGGTTTCATATCTTGCGGATCTGGGAAATGACTCTTTCTAACTTTTTCTATTTTTTGAAAAATTTGCTTGTGGTTTGATGCTTTGGAAGACCTGCCTCAGAGCTCCTATGTTTTTTTCTGGTTGGTTCGGGTGGATTGATGAAGAGTTCTCTATGAATGAAGTTTGTTGCAATTGTTGCAAATGTACCTGAGGTGTTCTCAGAATTGGTAAAATTTTGGGTGAAGCATGTTGAGTGATCCAAGTGTGATTATCTTGTTGGAGATGTGTGTACTTCAAAGATCATTGGTGTTTTCATTAGGTTTGGACGACCCGGTGTCTACACATTACATTAAGTTTTTGCATCGACTTAAGCAAGTGTGTGCTTGATCCAAGATGTTGATTGGATCCTAAATTAAATATGTAATTGGTCCTCTCTCATTTTTATCCACCGCAGGAATTTTGAGTAGCCGACCTAGTTTGAATTTGTAAATGAAATTGTATAGCCGACCTTGGAGAATGTTTATAAGGTTGAAGATGGTATAAAAGCAAATCAAGTTGTAGAGAATTTGATATCCATCCACGAATCAAGAAAGTGAGTGAAGTGTGTGAACAAGTGCAAAAAGTAGAGAGTGGAAGAGCGAATTGAAGCAATAGTACTTTAAGGTGTTAGATTCTTGAAAGCAGTGAGCTGGTGGCATCTAAAATCTCTTGATCAGGTTGCGAATGTGTGGAACCTTAGAGGTGGATCTTCATTTACCTCTTTTTATCTTTTGTAGGCAATCAGCCTCCTTTCTGAATAGTGAGTCCCTTGAAGGCAGTGACCCCTTACATTTGGGTAGTAAGCCTTTGTATCTAGGCAGTGAGCCCTCTAGCAGTGATCCTTTGTATCTAGTATTGCATTACTACTATATTGTGAGTTAGTCCTCACCATGGTTTTTCACTCATTGGGTTTTCCACATAAATCTAATGTCTATGGTGTTTTCTTTTTGTTATTTTCATTTCATGTTTACACTTAATAATAGATTAGGGTTAAGGCGAAAAGATTAAGTTTATAAGTAAAGTGATTTGATACAACTGATTCACCCACCCTCTTAGTTGTCTTGTGCATTTCAACAAGACTAACAAAACATATCAAAGCCATCATATCTCTTTCCAAAGATATTGTAATTGTTGATCAATGATTGTACCTATTGTAGGAATTATTTATTTGTTAAGATAGTTTTTGGATGTTGATTTAGATGATGATTATGCAATTGACATGGAGGTATTGAGTTTGTTTCACTAATGATCGATGTTTGTAATTTTTTTTTAAATATTCTAGGTTTCGTTGATTGTCATATTTTCTTCTTCTTTCTTCGTCAAAGATGAGTATAATGATGGGTTTATTATGGATGGGCGAGTTGTAAAAAAAATTGGTGAGTTTTTTAGAAAATTTTTAAAATTTTGACTTTTGTTGAACTTTTTGAGGCTGTTTTTTTATTTTGACATATTTGAATATTTTGGATTTTGACATATTTGAATTTTTTTATTTTTTGAAAGGTTTCTAGATCACTAAGTGACCTAGAAGACATATATCAAGATTTATTTCAAAGCAAGATGTAGGTACCTGCCCCCAATGTATATTAGTGTATATGACACTATGAATAGATCAATAGACTAACATGATGGATGGGGAGTATAAACATTGTGCAAATAGATCTAGGATAAGGGATTTTACTTCCAAGGACTATCTTTTAATAGGATAGCATGTCTTGACCAATATTACTATGTGGATGAGGCTAGATATAAGTGATAGTATGGCATGGAATATATATGGTCAATGGAAATGACCATGTCAATATTTTCCAAAAGCATATTTTGAAGTGTATCCCCCTAATCTTTGTCAAGATCAAACTAGATAGGGAAGATGGATGAAAATGGGATAAATTGGATGGATAGTGGTGTTAGGATGAAATATCATGATGTATGAAATAAGATGCTACAAACTGGAATGGTGCACATATATAATTGATTTTACACATTACTCCCACAAATGGGTTTTCGTCATGATACATTCCCAAAGCACCATGAGAATGGTTTTCACTAGAGGATAATTTTTATCTGTACTTTTTTATCTTTTTCTAATATCTTTTTTAAATGATCATCAACTATATGGAACCACCTGGTGATGTTGATGTATATATTGATAGCATAATGTGCTAATAATCTCTTTCCTTGAGGAGTTGCTTTGCTAAGATAAGGGCACTTGTATATAACCCATGGATGTTCTTGTGATCTTTTTTGATACTAGGATTGGCCTTGTCTAAATACACACATCATGATAGAGTGCAATTAGAGTCCTTATGATAAAGTGTCGTTGTCAGGACATGATGAATGTGGGATTTGGGATTTTCGGATTTTAGGCGAGATGTTAGATGTTGATGGGGGATATGAGATTTGGATGAATTATTTGATAGTTTGAATGTAGGATTTATTTCCAAACTTGGGATGGTGGACAATGGAGTGCAGATGAGATATTTTGAGTGTGTTTGAGACCAACTATTTCATATAGTTTGTGCATCAGTATTGAATAATTTCTTGAAGTAGGTGGACACTTTTGATAGATGAATATATTTTTTTATTTGGATTCATAGTTTCATTGACTATTGGATTTTTATTTGGATTGCATGCTTTACTTGATCCATTTTTCTTTGGGATCTATTTTGAATTCATGTGTCCAATTTGATTTTTGGATTCATTAGCTTCAACAACTTGACCTTGATCTTTTTCTTCACAAGGTTTTTAATTTTTTGGTCCCAATTAGTGGTGGAAGGATTTGGGAATGATGGTTTATGATTTGGATGGTTGGAGTACTGGCAACAACCTCATTATAAGGAATATTCATGGCCCCTATTTTGATTTTTTCATTAGATAAATTGGCCCTAGTATCATGGAGGTACCACTAACATCATTAGATTTATTGATCAGTGAATAACCAATAACTAGTATCTTTGTGTTATTAGGAACCATCAATGGTGGTTATCTTCTCATTAGTAAGAAATATTTCTAATGAAGGGTACTCCCCTTATAATTTGAAACTCACAACAACAATAGATAACTGTACAAATAAAATACAAGAAGGAAGCAAAGATATTCTATTATCACTGGAATGAAAATAAAATTACAATATTACAACTAACATCACATGGGTTTTCTGATTACATAAATATGCAAATCAAAGCCATAATCTACTTTTCTCTCTCCCTCCTTTGTAACCCCCATTCACCTCTATCTATAATGTGTAACTGTCCCAAAATATTCTCGAAAGTGTAACCCCCTCAAGAAGATATTTTGAAATTTTCTTAATTTTGGTAGTACAACTTCTTGAGATCATAACTTTTGATCCGATTGGTGGATTTTTACTTATAATATATTTTTGAAAATCTCTCAATAAGGCACTTGGCCACACCTAAAGGTAGAATACTTTGGTTTTCCACCAATTTTCGAGCCCATCTGAAGCCTCTAAGTGCTTCGAATTTGACTTTGAATATTTTAACAAGATTTTTGGAAATTAAAATTTTAATATCTCACAAATGGCAAATGATATTGAAGTGATTTCTTCACCATTGGCTTTGATTCACCATTTTGGAGGTCTGTGTAGGATTTCATGTCCATACATGCATAAATATAGACTTACTAAAATAGTAACCCTACCAAGTTTAGCCCTTATTTTATTGGAAAGAAAACATTTTTTGGGTGATGCAAGATTGCTCTTGCACCCTGCATGATCCTACATCACTTTCTCTAATAAAAGTGAGTGATTTGAGTTGATAGGCTACTAGTGCTTCATTATTCTAGGATATTTTGATTGGATCTATAGTATCTTGTTGATCAATATCTTTGATATGAGTTTGAGGACCTAGGAACTCTAATTGCTCTTTAAAATGTGTTGTTGCCTAAAAGTTGATATAAAAACCCTCTTTGTGGTCATTTATTGGAATATCATCAAAGAGTCATATGAAATAAATTATAGCTTCATAATTTTAAAATATGTAAAGAGAGTAAGACTCTTGTTTTGGATGAACAATGGATAGATCATCTATGTGTCCAGTGGAAGCAAGTGTCGCATTTACGAAAGTGGAAGTTCTCAGAATATAGATGGGGTCAAAAAAAATTTGGGATTATGAATGGAATTAAAACAATTGATGGGATCATGTATGGAATGGAGAGGGTTAATGGTATCATTATGGGTAATAGAATGAGATTGGAGGATTTGGGTAACTTGATCTTGATTCATTTCAAATATTTATTCTTTATGCTTTGGATTGTGTTCTTGAAATAGTTTTGGTTTTAATAATGGGATATAAATAAGGGAATCTTGGATAGCCTCAATATGTTGGTATGACGGTAATGTATTTTGAATGGGAATCTCTAGAGTAGGCATGATATGTGATGGAATGCATGATGGTGCTTAGACTAGGACTTATTAATCATAGATTGGACTCATATCAAATTTTGGATTGGCTTGGATTTAATGATTATCTATCTTGGATAGCCCGTGGAGAAAATCCTAAAATGTGTCATTAGTGGATTATTTATTGGATGAGGATGAGGTACTGGAAGGAGAAATGGAGGCTTCTTGTGGGAAATATTCTTCAATACATCCTATTATGGATTCAAATGATATGTTGTTAATTCAATTATTTTTGGATGAGTCATTGCTAGACCGAGATGGATAGTTTTGATCATGCTTGGGAAAATACCTTGGTATATGCCAAATTTCTCAGTGTGAGTTGTAGATATTTTTGACGTGATTATTTCTAGAATAATTTTTAGGATGATCCTCAAAATTGATTTACCTTTTTCAATAGAATCTTAAATGAGATTTTTTAGCTACATACAATTTGGTGTTTTATGACCCTTTGTCTTATGGTATTGATAGTAATATTTTTTGTTATTCTATGGGGTTTAAATTGTGGTTCATCATAGTGTCTAAGGTCTAGAAGCTTGATAAGGTTGTTTTGAATTAACTTGTTCAAGACTATCTCAATTGGCTCCCCTAAGGGACGTCTAGCAGTGTTTTTGGATCTTGGTGATCCTCTTAGAGGATTCACATTTTGATTTTTTTTATTGCTTGGTGGGGGTTGTATGTTTTGTATGAAATTTTCATCCATGAATCCATCGTTGGTAACATTTTTTTTCTTAGCCCATATGCAAGGTTTTTTATTAGATTTTGATGTATGATCTTTGTTATCCTTGTATATTTTGACAGGCCCCTTGGCACTAAGATCCTTCTCAAGAATGATCCCTTTTTCTATGATTTCATCAAAGGTGTTTACACATTATATGGTTATATAAAATCCAATTTTGGTATTAATATTTTTGACAAAGATATCCACGATTTGTTTTTTAGGAATAGGCCACTTGCATTTGCTAGCCTTGTATCTCCAATGTTGTAGGAATGAAGTGAATGTTTCTCCAATATTTTATTTTGTGCTACTTAAATCGATCATGGTAACTTCATGTTGTATTTTGTATGAGAAATGATTGACAAATTTTTCCACAAAATTATGGAATGTTTTGATACCATGTGTTAAATGGGAGAACTATTCCATTGCTTCTCCTCCTAAACTTCTTGGAAAAACGCACATTGTATTTCGTTGTATGCAACCTATAGACATGCTATGTAAAATTCTTGTATGTGTTCTCAAGGATCACCTCTTCCCTTATATTTTTTAAATTTTGACATTTCGAAGTTGTGAGGGAAAGGTATCATAGCTATATTTCTATCAAATGGATATGAAAAAATGTCCTCAAGAGTATATATTTTCTTCATGTGTCCTAGTTGCATGTTGGTAATCTTCTGGTTCAAGCTTTGAATTTTTAATTATAATTCATTACGTGGTTTTTTTGTGGTTGGTTAGATGGATTATATGTTTGGTGTTGAGGAATGGATGAATTTGTATGACGGATTTTGGTTTTATGGGATGTTTTGAGGGATATTATATGAGTTGTATGAGATGTTTTGGTTTTGGGCTTTGCTTTCTTATTGAGGTATGTTTTTTGTTTGAATAGGGTTGTATGGGTTGTATGAGGTGTTTTGATTTTGTGGGATGAAATTTTGTTGTAGAATGCCTTGTGGTTGTGATATAAATTATTTTTGGGGTACATGTTTTTGATTAAGGGTAAAAATAAGTTTTGATGGGGCCCTAGAACCCAATACAAATAGTTTTATGGGATCCACAACCCAAACCAAGGCAAGAAATTTGTAACAAAAGATAATCAACAAAACATTAACAGCAAAACAACATCAGCCGTCAATAATCAATAAAAAAACTCAATGTGGTAAACAAGAAGGACCAAAGGGACCTTAAACCCAATAGACCAGGTTATGACAGCAGTATCCTCCTAAAACAATCAGGTATCAATGTAGCTAGGTTGCCACAATCCATCTGAACAATAATAACAATACTAAGCCCAACAAATCCAAACTCCTCCTCTCAATAGGGATGCTATAGAGAACAACAACACATTAATAATCATCCATGTCCTTGCATCTCCATCCCCCTTAAAATCCAACCTAAACTCCTCCTCTATAGGAGAGGGTTCCCCTCTAATGGAGAGGAATAAATAGAAATCCTTACTACCAAAGCCAACACACTCCTGTACACATGAGTTCCACCTCAATAGAAACAAGTGGTAGAGAAGAGAGCATCCCACCAAGTAAACATCGACCAACTCCACCTCAAAAGGAGAGGGTTCCACCTTAGAAGGAACAATCATCACCTCCATAGAAGAGACCACTCGTTGAACTTGGAAGAAGGAAAGAGCTTCAATGGAAAGGATAGTTACATCCTCCTTAGGTAAGGATAGAAACTAAAGTGTGAAAGAAGAGACAATCATTAGCATGGACCACAACCAAGTTTGAGCCTTCATAATAAACCTTTGTAAGTCCTCAACAACAACAGCATCAGGAATCTTACAAAATTGGGTAATCCAAAATAGCCTCTTCCCAACCAACAAGATGTTAACAAATAAAAAGCTAGAGGACATCCCCAAGGAGCATAAGGAGAACACCCTCACCCCTTTACAAAGAAGGAACAACTAGGTTAGAAGATAAAACAAAAAATCAGCCCAGCCAGTAGCCAACAACCTCTAACATGGACAGAGTGCACCATCCACCAAGCAAGACCCAAGGTTTTCAACAAAATACTGGCATCCACCAGAAAAAGAACAAACCCTTTAATAAAAAACAACACGTTGGAGCAAAGAGAAAAGGAACCACACAAATGGGTGAACAAAGTACCAAACCTCACCCTCTCAGCCAACCTCACAAACTGAAACACAAAAGAGGAGTTCATAGGAAGGTAAGTATCAAACTGCTCAAGCACCACAAACCCTTGTAGCACAGAGGCCACTACCACCACCATGAGAAACAACACCAAAGAGAAGAAAGCACACCTAAAAACAGCCTCACAGGGAGCAACAAATCCTTGCACCATAAAGGCCTCGGCCACTGCCATGAGAAACATCACCAAAGAGCATAAAACCAACCAAAAGGAAGCTTCACAAGGAACAATAAACCCTTCAAGCACCAAGGCCACAACCTCCTCCATGAGCAACAACACCAAAGCCTCATGGGTAACAAAGGCTCCCAAAGCCAAATTCACTCAGCTAGGGGGTGTAGCACACCCTAGAGCTTGCACATTCAAAGAAAAAAATCCCAAACAAGTGAAACCCACGTCAGATATAGTAGTCAAATCAAAAATGGCCATGAAGGAAACAAGGAAACTACTACCAAAAGAGGCAAAGTGTTGCCAAGAACAACAAGCAAGAGGGAAAGACCCCAAGCCGCACAAAGGAAAATGAAGACCTCCTAGAACAACTTCCAGTGACCCCAGATAGGAAGCAGCAACACAAATCGCCTCCAGCAAGAACCTATCAAAATCTGCATCATCATCTTCATCGTCCTCTAATGCCTCCATAGTTGGGCCCTCCGTGGAATTGAAATTTGCACCTCCGCTAGAACTCACGCTCATTGTGGTCTAGAATTTTATTGTTGGTATAAGAGTTTTGGTTGAAATTTTGCTCCTTGAGTAGAATTCATTAGTATTTTGGGGGTACATGTTGAGGGATGTTATGTGGATAGTTTTGAGTTTGAGTGGCATTTGTTTGTGTAGGTATAGTGAATGAAATGGATGGAGATTATTGTTGTGAAATGAATTTTTGTTGGGGTATGCTTATGCTTGCGGATATTTTATATGTGAGGGTTTGTGAAGAATGTGGAATGTCATAAGTTTTAGGTATGTTGGACATTTTGGGTACGTTGAATGTGGAATCTTTTTTTAAAATGGTAAGTGATGAAACTTGTGAAATGGGAGGTTGATATTAATTTTTGGAATTATATGTGTTCCTTGTTATGTTGGGTGCTTATGTAGCATATGTAATATTAGGAGACACATAAGGTGTGGAAATTTGAACCATGAAAGGATTGTTTGAGTATTTTTCAATTGTTTGTGGTGATGAATGATGAACGTTTGTATTTGGAGGATTTGGTATATGTGTGGTTGTTTGGTTAGTTATGGTTGTTGGGGTATGCATATTCTTATGGATATGTTATATGTGAGGGTTTTTGAAGAATGTGGAAATTTGTAAGTTTTGGGTATGGTGGACATTTTGGGTACGTTGAATGTGGAATCTTTTTTTCAATGGTAAGTGATGAAACTTGTGAAATGGGAGGTTGATATGAATTGTTGGAATTATATGTACTCCTTGTTATGTTGGGTGCTTGTGTAGAATATGAAATATTAGGAGACACATAAGGTGTGGAAGTTTGAACCATGAAATGATTGTTTGAGTAGTTTGCAATTGTTTGTGGTGATGAATGATGAATGTTTGTGTTTGGAGGATTTGGTATATGTGTGGTTGTTTGGTTGGATATGGTTGTTGGGGTATTCTTATTCTTGTGGATATGTTATATGCGAGGGTTTGTGAAGAATGTGGAATGTTGTAACTTGTGGGTATGTTGGATATTTTGGGTACATTGAATGTGGAATCTTTTTTTAAAATGGTAAGTGATGAAACTTGTGAAATGGGAGGTTGATATGAATTGTTGGAATTATATGTGCTCCTTGTTATGGTGGGTGCTTGTGTAGCATATGGAATATTAGGAGACACATAAGGTGTGGAAGTTTGAACCATGAAAGGATTGTTTGAGTAGTTTGCAATTTTTTGTGGTGATGAATGATGAACGTTTGTGTTTGGAGGATTTGGTATATGTGTGATTGTTTGGTTGGATATGTATGGGGATGAATGAGAAAAAAAAAAATTGGAGGATTTTGTATAAGAATTTTTGTTTGATTGGGCATGTGTGGTGATTAATGAGGAACTTTTGTGTTTGGTAGATTTGGGATGTGTGAGATTGTTTGATCGACCATGTTTGAAATTTGATACAATGAATTTATGAATTATTTAGAAACTAGTACTGAAGTCATGTCATATGATGGTATAATTGGTTGACTAAGTATGGTTAGAATTGAAGGTTATGGTATAGCTTCATTGATAGATTGAACTATAAGTATGTTATCATGTGAGGGGACATTAGGTGACATGACATGTGTGAGGGCTTGTTCTGTAAGTGTAGTAATGTTGAAATTAGGAGTTAGCTTAGAACCACATTTTTGCAAGTCTAAGAAAGAACATGTTGGGATCTGAATAAATGAGGGAATTAAGTGCTTTCGCAAAGGATGGGTCTTGTTGTATTTCTAAAAGTTTCTCTTTAGAAAATTCATCAGATTCCACAGATCCATTTGTGATGTCTTATATGATAATGGGTGGATATTGAGGTTGTTGTTATTGTTTTTGTGGATTTTGGTATTCATGAGGATTAAATAGATGACTATGCATTCCAAAATCTGATTTGGAAACACCCATAGGTGTTGTGACATTTGAAATAATAGGATTAGACTCCATGAATTTCCTATGTTGTGACCTTGTGATAGGCAAAAAATTGAGATGGAATTATGGAAGATGAGATGTAAGTGAAGATTGATGATCTAATATGGATGAGTGTTATTTCAAGATGGAGTTATGAGAGATATGTTGGGTAGATTTAGATGAAAATTGGCATTGATGTTGTTTGATTGATGAAAGATATAAAAACTTCTAAAAGTCAAAGTTAACCTAGATCTTTGTTTTGATAAGTGCTAATGATGGTATTTGCTTGTACTAGACTAATGAGTCCAAGAAAAAATATGATGGTGAGCCAAATTAGAAGTAGACAAGACCACTAAGCTAGTTTTCTCACATATATTGATGCTAATCCAACTATTTACTTGAAAAGGTTGACTTCCAAGAAAAAAGATAAATTAGGAGACAATATGGGAGATCTAAATGAGAGTGATTGATATTGATTGTCAGTGGATTGCAATTTGTTGTTGATGATGATGGTGTTGCTTGTACAAATCTAAATATAGGTAACCCTAAAAGTCTAAGATGAAAACGATATGAAAAATGTAAAATTTTGGTTTGTTGTGTGAATTATGAATGTTAATTGCAGGTCTATTATACTATAGGTCTTAGATCCTAGGATGGCTTTCTATTGAATTCTAGAAACTAAAAATTTGAGGATTCTAGAAAATTATTTTGATAGTCAAAAGCATCATTCTATATTTAAAAAGTGCCACTATGTTTCTCAATTGTATCGGGGTAGATATCATATGCATCAAGGTAAGATCAAAGATGTCACTATGTTTATCAAAGGCGTCACTACAATTTTCAAAGGCAACACTATTTTTATCACATACAACAAATTAGGATCAAATGCATCAATTTATTTTAAATATGTCACTACATTTATTAAAAGTGTAAATATAATATTAGATGCATCACTATGTGAAAACAAGGGTTTTAGACTGATAGAGCTTATTTTTTATCAGATACAATGTTGTGTTTTGTCAAATATGTCAAAAAATAATCAGAAGCACTATATAGGATAATCAAATACATCACTATGACAAAAAAATCATCATTGTAATATCAAATGTGCAATTATGAGACTATACCTATAATTTTACTAGGGATTGACTGATTTGAAAGACTAATTTTGAATTTTTTTTATTGGAAAGAGATAAAAATTAATATAGAATAGTAGTAAAATGACTCCAAGGTATGATATGGTTGGTATTCATGATTCTTTACAATAAAAACATGCTAAGAAGTATAGCCTAGCTAGTAGTAAAGGTGTGTCACACTAATGTGCCAAGCCCAATCCAAAATATCATAGGTTCGTGATAATGCACCCACCACTCTCAAGAGGGAATAACTATGTCTGTAGTGGCACAAGAGATCACCTTCCTCCTTCCCTTTTAGGGTTTTATGCCTCCAAATAAATTTCATCTCTCCTCAAGATGATACATATTGAGTAACTTCAGTCATGATAATGTACCTTGCACCACAGTAGATTAATGGTCCAAGGTCCTAGGTCTCTAATACATAATGGTTTGTATTGGTTCTGATAACACTAAGCCTATATAAGGATGGTTGCGATGAGGGGGTCTCCCTTCTTCTCCTCACCAAACAAGTCTTATTGGATCAAGGGTCTTACGGCTTGGCTTTGACAATGCTAGTTACACCTAGAGGTACAACTTTCATTTCCCCCCTTTATATACCTAATTGGTAAACATGGTTGAGTTTTCCCTTGGGGTGAGTAAATCCCCAAGTAGGACTCCTACTTAATTAAATAGAAGATACTAGTGTTTTTTAATTCTCAAGCTCGCATGAAGCGAAAGAGAAGAGCATACTTTTCTAGTACTCCTTGGGTGCACCTAACATGTGCAAGATAAAAGTGATTTTGATCTCCAAACTTGCATGAAGTGCAAGGAGAGAGAATATAGAATAAAATCCTACCAAAAATGACAAAAAAATCATTAATTAGAGCCGAAACGAAGTATGAACTAATATAGAAATCAAAGCAATTGAATTTTTACCTACATCAGATTTGTTATTAGTCTATTTTTACCAATTTTCTCATAAAAAATTTCAATGCTACAAAGAAGTGTTAGTTTCAAAAAATTGAGCAAATATTAGGGTTAGAGAAATTCAATAAACTAAATCAAATTTGTCAATATTAAAATCAAAGGTGTCACTGTTAAAATCTAAGGTGTCACTATAAATTTCAAAATCAATGATATAACTCTCAAATATGTCATTGTACCTTCAGTTGTGTCGATTTCAAAATCAATTGCATCAATGAATTTTTTAAAAGCATCATTGTAATATCAAAAGCATTACTTTTCATTAGATGCATCATTACAGGTTGTAGAAAAATGGATCCCTTTACATTTTCACACTTGATATGGGAATAATTAATAATAAATTGCACTTAATGTCACCTTGGTATAGTGTTGTGAGGTGTTTTACACATCCACATTATGTCTTGGGCCCTTTTTAAGCTAAATTAACTTAACTCTTCCTTAATTTAATGTTGTAAAATATATTTATTTACATCTTCACATTGAATTCAGGAGGCTTGTAAATTAAGTGGACCTAATCTAGTGTTGTAATGTGTTCTACACATTCACATGGGATTTGCAGCCCCTCTAAGCTAAATAGACTTAATTTTGCCTCAATTTCGTGTTGTAAAGTGTATTTATTTACACTTTCACATTGGATTTTGGACCCCCTTACATTATAACCTTTATATCATCACTGATAGGCCCCTATGACCCTATGTTGTACATCCCGAGACATATTTCAATCAAAAACCTGACAAGATCAACATATAAGCTTAATTTCTTCACTCCTTGATATTCTAGAAGGAAAAATAGCCCCTATGGGATGCATTCACCTGGGATGGTGAATGAGTCCCATTTGATGTATTTTTGAGGTTTGAGCGGGAAAAACTAGGTTTTAAGTTCAAATTTCTTCCATGTTGGCCTTGGGGATCCAATTAACGGTCATTTTAGTGGATTTCCTATATAAATGAGCTCTCAAATCATTATTTCATCAAGTCAAGCATTCAAGAGATAAGCATTCCAAGTATTTACAAGGTCATCAAGATCATTTCTAAGACATTCAAGGGAAAAATTCTTCATCAATTGTTGTAGCAATTCAAGATCCATAATCATGTCAAGCATATCAATCATCAAGCATGTTATTGAGCCATTGTTTTAATGTAGCATTGAAGATCCAAGCTCAAGCATTGTTCCATTCTTATTGTCAAAGATCAAGATCTACATCCTTCATGGCCATTTCATGATTGAGTTGCAGATTTATAGACATCATTTACAAGACATCATTCAAGGTATCGATCTTCATGTTTCATATCCTATGTTTCATGTTTCATTTCATTGTTTCATTGTTTCATCGTTTGGTTTAATTACCTAAAAGGGGTTTGACCAAGGCAAACCCCTATTCCCTAACAATCAACACTTTTTCTCTCTTTCTTTGTGTAATTGCATATCTAGATGCTTTGAAGACTTGAAGATCATTGAATATTAGGTTACAAGCTTGTTGGAGATGTCTCCCCATTGGAAAGGTTATAACCTTCGCTAAAAGGTCATCTATAGCCCCAAAATCAAAGTTTTGGATCCAGAAACCTGGAGAAGTAGAAAGAGAAGACTGAGAGGTGTAGATTAGAACTTTGAATTTCTAGAAAATCCAAACTAGACTCATTCACCACAAGTGGTGAATGAGTCCCACTGTAGGTTTTTTTCAGATATTTTTGTAGATTTGGATACCCATTTACCTAAAACCTACTCCTATGTAGAAATCCAAATTTGGGTTTGATTCACATAGAATGGAAAATGAGTCTCAGTAGGTAAAAAATCTAGGTTTTTCAAAATTTTAGAGTTGTTTCCAATCATTATCAAGTTTATAGGTGCACACTTTTTGTCTCATAACTTTCTGTTGTATTTTGTTCATATTTCTAGGTCATTCAAGGTTTTGCATTTCATATTGTATTGCATTGTTCTTTCCAAGTCCTTACTTGGTGGTGAACCCCTCATTAGATCTCATTCAGCCCTTAGGACAGTCCCTTTGCATTGAAATCTCAAGGGTTTATTCTTGAGTGAATAGTGTGAATATTGTCTCTCTCTCTCATTAGGTCCTAAACCCTAAAGGTGAAAGAGAGTCCTAACCAACAATATTCCACTATTCATTTTGGTGAACTTTCATATAGAGCATCATAATTCTAATTGGAGTACATTTACATCCTATATTTTTCTTGCATTAACTTTGCATTACATTTTATATTAGTTAATTGGTATTCTAGGGTTTCAAAATTTTGCATTAGTGAAAGTGCATATAGGTTGCATTTTTGCATCTCAAATCATTGAAAATCATTCAAAAACTGCATTTGCACTTAGGATACACATCATACAACATAAAAAGCATCAAAATCAATAGAAAATTTCTAAAAAAATTGAAAAAAAATCCCTACTAGGACTCATTCGCCACCTTGGGCGAATCAGTCCTAGTGCACCCCTAAAACTACCTTTTACAACATTGAAAACCTTGCTTTTGCACTTTTGTTTGCTGCCATTAACTATCAGTTTCAATTGGTTGAATTTATGTTACATGCATTTCACTAAATCTAGCTTAAATTGGTCCATTTCATGCATTGATCAATTCAAAATTTACATTTACAACATTTCATCTTTCAGGTTTTTGCATAGTGTAATCAACAAATTACCTTGTTTCAAATCTGAAAATTGCATTTAAACATTTTCACTTTAGGTCATTGAATTGCACTTTATTTATTTTTCCATAATAGCATGTTTTCTTTCAAGAGATGTGGCTTTGATATGGTTAAAAATTGATTGCATAAGTACAACATCACATCTTATGAGTTCAATTTAGATTGAAACAATGAGGTCATTAAGAAACATGTTATTTATCCTTCTCCTATCTTTCATAATTATGAGAACATCTTAGAGAAAGCAGATCAAACCATTGACACAATCCTTAATATTACATTGCCCATTGGTGAGGATGGTAGCGTAAACAATCATAACAATCATACTTGTTCTTCTCTCGATACCTCTCCTATTAGTGACGAAGGTATCTTGGTGAAAGAAGATACAAGAATTGAGAGTCTTGATTGTCCTCATCCCTCTTTGGAATATATTAGAAAACAAGAAGATGAGATCATAGAAACATTTTTAAACATCACCTTACCTAGTCTCCATTCATCCCTTTCTTGTGAGAATGTTTTAGCAACATAGGATGATATCATAGATAGCCATAATAGCCCTTCTCCTAATATCCCTCCTCGATACAAAGAGGATAGGTTGGTATTAGAAGATGTACCTATTGAGAATAATGAGAATCTTGTTCATCCCTTCCCTAATGCTCCTACTATTTGGAAGGATCTATTTGGTAAGCATGAAAATCATAATTGTCCTTTTCTTGATTCCTCCCCTACTTGTGATGAATCTACCTTACAAAAACTAACCATGGAATGTGATGAACATCTTACAAGCTCTCCTACTAGGGTAGATAATATGGCACAATAGAATGAAAACTTAGAGAAAAAGGAAATCAAATAGAACCTTCTCCTAAACAAGACAATCAAACCATTGATAACTCCCTTACTTGTGATGAAGTCATTTTGGAAGAACCAATCCTTGAATGTCAAGAACATTTGGTTTGTATTTCTCCTAAAAACTCTCCTCCTAGGGAGAATATCATGGTGCAAGAAAAGGAAAACATTGACAATAATGATATTATACCCTTAGATGAAGATGATGAAGTCACACTAGACTCTCACGCACTAAGGGATGTTAATATTGTTCAACCTCAACTCATCCTTTACCCACTGTCACACAAACCACAAACTCAAAATAAACCCAAAATTATCCTTTACCCACCTAAGAAAAATGTGTCGCAGTAGTCGAGTCATAATACCATTGCTTATACATATAACACTAGAAACAAGCTGAAACCAAGATAGCCAACCCCAATATCCTTACCTTTTCCTAATCCTATCTTTTTCATTCCTCCTCGTTTTCCTTCACATAATGGGAAGGAGTATGATCTTGTTGAACAACTTAAGAATAATATCGCTAAGATATCATTATGGGACCTTATTCAAGTATCCCCTCACTATCACAACATGATTAAAAATGCCTTACAAGAAGTTCCTATCCCTTCTAATGTGCATTTGAATGACATAGCAGCCATGATTCAAGGACTGAACGCTGACATTGTTTTCCACCAAAGTGAACTCCCCCCTTTGGAAGTGAAAAAACAAAATGAAGCTTTCATAATAATATCTCAATACAAAAGAAAAGGGATAAAGAGAAGCCTTGTGGATAATAGATCTTCCCTTAATGTGTGTAGTGTGACCCTTTTGGATAGGCTTGGTGTTGATAAATCAAACATTCAACCTGATTCTTTATCTATTACGAGATTTGACAATGTAGGAAAAAAAATTCTTGGTGTGATCACTTTGCCTATTACAACCGAAAATGCCACATTGGAAACATTGATCCATGTTATACCTCACGATCTTTCATATAATCTCATTCTAGGCAGGTCATGGATTCATGCAATGAATGGGGTTCCTTCTACTCTCCATCATAAAATAAAATACACTACAACAACAAAGTGTACACGATCGAATCAAACCCTGACCCAAACAGTTGTTTAAACATTGAGAAAGGAAAGGAAAATCCTTTGGCTACATTAACACCAACTACACAAGTGGAACCTGCACAATAGAAAGACAAAGAAAAACACATTGAGGAAGTCATGAAGTTATTTGACGATGATTGGGGTTCCTTAGAATTCACACCAACATTCATGGGAGAATACAAGATCATACACAAAGACTCTGAAAAGGGAAAAGAAAAAGCGGTAATGTCAACACAAAATTCAGAACACCCTTCGAAAGCATCCACCTCAACCACTTTAGAACAAAAGACAATAGATTACATAAAAAACTTTGATTAACTCAACCATGAACAACCATCTAATCCAAAAGAAATGAAAAATATTTATGGAAAAGGTTATGATCTTATGAAACAACTTGGATAGAGTGGAAAAGAATGTGGTGCTAGAGAACAAGGTATCTGTAACCCTATAGAGCCTAACACACAAGAAATTACTCATGGTCTTGGTTATTGTCCTTTGATAGAAATAAATAATCCTTCACTAAATACCAACACCCTTACAAAATATTCTTCTAAGACGGCCTTAAAAGTAGTGCATCCTGAATTGATAGACACTAGTGGTCTTGATTGTTATCATTTGCAAGAAACAAAGAAATCTTCACTTAATATCAATGTCATCTTGCAAAATGCTAATGATTTGGATTCGTTAGATTTTACATCCTCCTTTCAAGGAGAGAAAAAAATCTTGCAATCTAAAGAGTCTTGCATAGGTATGACAACTAATACTAAGCAAGATATATCTTTGTTGCAAAATAACAAAACATCATCTACTTTTGATCAAGGGAGTATCTTGGCAAGACTAATCCAAGATCATTTGATATCCCTCCCTCCAAGAACATGAAATAAATTATACTACAAGAATTCATTTTTTGCATATCATAGAGTTCATGGTCATGCCATTAATTAATGTAAGGATTTGAGTAATCGAATTCAGCATCTCAAGGAGTGTGGTGCTCTTCCTTGTGTTGAAGCACCTAAATCCTCTAATAGATATTTATTCTCATCCTATTTGGCTCATCCTTGTCCTGCACTAAGTGGGTGCAAGGGGTTAGTTAGCCTTGTCCTCGTATGTCACTTTTTGTTGCCTCCTTTTGGCTAGTTGATCACCTTTCATGAACATATAAGAGCAAGCTTGGGATGTGGACAACATGCCTTAAGTTGGCTCGCATGTGACATACTTATTTATGATGTGGCTTATCAGAAACATATGAATTGGCATAGGGCTTTACAAATAATCTCTCATGTCCTCTTTATTGTTAGCATTTATCCTTTACTACTTTGAAGCAATTACTCACAGCAATGGTGTTAGCAACCGCTTTAAAGTAGGGGCATACATCGACACTCATGTTTCATTGTGTGATTTTCTTTATTCTTGCAATGCATCCCTTTCTTGGTGGTGTCATTAGGTTTTATTTCCTCCAAGAGCATGATATTTGTTTGACTTATTCTCTCTTGGAAACATTAAGCATGATGTTCCCTCACATGAACTAAGAAAAATATCTTTGAACATTCCCTACACTATTCTGAATTTATAACATTGGTTTGTTCATGACCTCCAAGAATACAAATTTTTGCTTGTGTCATGAAGCTCAAAAATCATTTTTGTGTGGCACCTTATTAAATTTATCAAGAGGTATAACTTTGGTATGGTTTGAGTGGGAAGCCCAACTGAGGCATGACTTTCCCCATAGCCACTCGTGTGTGTGTATGAATACATACCAGCCATGAGTGTCTATTTCTCACCTTTTCGGACTTCTCACCCCATGGACAACCTAAATTTTTTTGGTCTTATTATGGATTACTCACCCCGTGGATGACTTAAAGTTTCATGGCCCTAGAGTGAGTGCATTTTAATCAAAGCACCTATCTTTTCCTTTCTTTTCTTCTTTATGTCTACAACATTGCATAATCATGTATCTTGATGTTGCATATCATACACCTTGTGTGTTTCCTTTTTGTGCTTATGTTGGTTTGACTTAGGATCTTGGATCCTAGGGGATTGACCGCTTCCTCGATCTTTGTTATCCTAGATCGTTCGCACTGGTACAATTGGACCCCTCTTGAATGTCTACTTTAGTGTGAGTTTGAAGCAATTTCATCCTCTTACTAAAGTGGGGGCTAAATGTAGTGTATAAAAATGGACCCCTTTACATTTTCACACTTGATATGGGAATAATTAATGATAAATTAGACTTAATGTCGCCTTGGTCTAGTGTTGTGAGGTTTTTTACACATCCACATTAGGTCTTGGGTCCTTTTTAAGCTAAATTAACTTAACTCTACCTTAATTTAACGTTGTAAAATGTATTTATTTACATCTTCACATTAAATTTAGGAGGCTTGTAAATTAAGTGGACCTAATCTAGTGTTGTAATATGTTTTACACATTCACATGGGATTTAGGGCCCATCTAAGCTAAATAGACTCAATTTTTTTTTAATTTAGTGTTGTAAAGTGTATATATTTATACTTTCACATTGGATTTTGGGTCCCCTTTCATTTATAACCTTTACATCATCACTAATAGGCCCTTGTGACTCCATGTTGTGCATCCCAAAGAATATTTCAATCAAAAACTTGACAAGATCAACATAAAACCTTAATTTCTTCACTCCTCGACATTCTAGCAGGAAAAATAGCCCTTGTGGGACCCATTCGCCACCTTGGGAAAATGAGTCCCATCCATGTGGGACTCATTCACCTAGGATGGCGAATGAGTCCTATTTGAGCTATTTTCGAGGTTTGAGCGAGAAAAAATGGGTTTTAAGTTCAAATCTCTTCCATGTTGGCCTTGGGGATCCAATTAATGGTCATTTGAGTGGATTTCCTATACAAATGATCTCTCAAATCATTATTTCATCATATATTCATGTCATCAAGTCAAGCATTCAAGAGTTAAGCATTCCAAGTATTTACAAGGTCATCAAGATAGCATTCAAGATCATTTCTAAGGCATTCAAGGGCAGAATTTTTCATCAATTGTTGTAGCAATTCAAGATCCATCATCTTGTCAAGCATATCAAGCATCAAGCATGTTAATGAGCCATTGTTGTGATGTAGCATTGAATATCCAAGATCAAGAATTGTTCCATTCCTATTGTCAAAGATCAAGATCTACATCCTTCATGGCCATTTCATGATTGAGTTGCAGATTTATAGACATCATTTACAAGACATCATTCAAGGTATCAGTGTTCATGTTTCATATCCTATTTTTCATGTTTCGTGTCCTTGTTTCATTGTTTCATCATTTCCAGTTTAATTACCTAAAAGGGGTTTTACCAAGTGAAACCCCTATTCCCTAACAATCAACACTTATGCTCTCTTTTTTTGTGTAATTGCAGATCCAGATGCTTTGAAGACTTGAAGATCATTGAAGATCAAGTTACAAGATTTTTGGAGTTGTCTCCCCATTGGCAAGGTCATAATATTCACTAAAAGGCCATTTATAGCCCCGAAATCAGAGTTTCAGATCCAGAAACCTGGAGAAGCAGACAGAGAGGTGCAAATTAGAACTTTGAATTTCTAGAAAAGCCAAACTAGACTCATTCGCCAAAAGTGGTGAATGAGTCCCATTGTAGGTGTTTTTTAGAGATTTTTGCAGATTTGGATACACATTTACCTGAAACCTGCTCCTGTGCAAAAATCCAAATTTGGGACTGATTCGCCCAGAATGCCGAATGAGTCCTAGTAGGTCAAAAATTCAAGTTTTTCATAATTTCAGAGTTGTTTCCAGTCATCATCAAGTTTTCAGTTGCACACTTTCTGTCTCATAACGTTTTTTTTCATTTTGTTCATATTTCTAGGTCATTCAAGGTTTGGCATTTCACATTGTATTGCATTGTCATTTCCAAGTCCTTGCTTGGTGGTGAACCCCTCATTAGATCTCATTCAGCCCCTAGGACAGTCCCTTTGCAATTTTCAATCTCCTTTGCATTGAAATCTCAAGGCTTTGTTCTTTAGTGAATAGTGTGAATATTATCTCTCTCCTGTTAGGTCCTAAACCCTAAAGGTGAAAGAGAGTCCTAACCAACAATATTCTACTATTCACAACTGCATCGCTATAAACTTGAAAACCTACAAAATCAAATGATCAAATGCATCAATCTAACTTCAAAAGCATCATTGTGGGTTGCAAATGTTTCACCGTACTATCAAAATAATTTATCTATATTTCAAAGGTGTTGATTAGGTTCAATTACGTCATTGTAACCCTATAACCTAAAAACTCAATTGAATTTTAAATTAGGGACATGAGTCCCACTCGGTATGCTAGAATGTGAACATGAATATTTTGAGACGATCAATGGATTCAATGCAAATAGGAAATCACAATAAATAACCTTGATCCATTAATCAAATAGACCTATTACCAATGAAGTGATAATAATAATAAAATGAAAAAATCAGAGAATGAGAATTTAAATCAAACTAAGCTAGTCTAACCTACTTTACCTCACCCAAAAATACCAAGCCTTACTCCATTGTCAAAAGTATAAGATTATGTTTTTTGATATGATATGTGGATTTCTCATCAACTTAGCATGACCTTGTTGTGCAAAAGAAATATTGATGATGATACAATATATGAGCTTGGATTCCAATTAAAGGAGGGATTGATTGATCAAAATTTATTTGATTTATAGGCTTTTAGAATGTGAGATGTGAGATCAAATCAACGAATCAGGACGGATGAGAGATCAAGAAGTTGTGCATGAGCTTGCATGGAAAGATGAAGTGAAGTGAACTAAATTTAGTTTAGTTTCTAAATTTAGGTTTTCGGAGAATAAAGATAGGACATGATATTATTAGGAAACAAATAAAATAAACATTTTATTTATTTTTGAAGGAATGTGCAACTAAATAAATTAAATATTTATTTAATTTTGAAAGAATAATTAGCTAATTAAATAAAATAATTAAAAATTTATTTAATTATGTGGATAAGAAAGAATGCACAATCTTTAATTAAATAATTAAAAATTATTTAATCATGAGAATAAAAAGATATTTGAAATTAATTAAATAATTAATTAAAGATTATTTAATTAAAAGTGGTGAAAGCGGTGATGAGTGATAATGACTGAAAATGATGAATTAGAAGAATGTGTGATGTATGATGATGATAATGATGATGATGGGAAATGATGAATTAGAAGAATATGTTAGACATTTTTAAGTGTCTACACTTATGCATCTCTTATCCCTCACCTTACAAAATACTTAAATGTTCTTGAGTCTATTTGGAAAGACGATTATGGTTATCATGCTAAAGTCAAAAAAAAAAATGTTATAAATAATTGATTACCTATGGTGGACTTGAACCTGAAGGTTGACTTCAATTTTTATGGTATGAGGTAAAGAAGAAAATAGAAAATATAAGAAAAAAAAAGAAAAGATTAAACACCTCATTCAATCTAGGTAACTCAAATATCTTCGTTGGTGCTATACCTACATGGCTAGTAACATATCTATGCTTTAACAAGACAAGTGGTGGACCTTTATCAAGGCTATAGATTCTCAGCTTGTAGTAGAGCTATGCCAAATTAATCAACAAATACATGTTTAATGATACACACTTTCATATGTAAAGATGACCTTTACCTACATAAGAACTAAAATTATAAAAACTTGATATCTCAAATCATGTTAAGCAAGTCATGTAGGTCAAAGAAAGGGAATGAATCATGTGCACACACTTGGATAACAATGCATGGATATTATCATTAGAAAAATTATAAACCAAATTTTGTGTGAACTTTTTTCTATTGTTTGGAAGCATTGAAATGTTAGATTTATCTTTTCAATAATTTCTCCATCTTGAACTTATTAAGTTTTGATTAAATGGGACTATTTCAATTAAAGTGTATCCTTGCTTAAGTTGCATAAGTTTGAATGACTATGTACTTAATGATGAGTGTTCATAGTCCTTTTTGTGATGTTTTAAAAGTTTCATTTTTCTTATGATGGGGGCAAGGAATTTGTTGTGACTCTTTGCAACACACCCATAAAATTTAAATTTGTCTCAATCCTAGTAGGAGCTTATCATTTTATAAAGTTGATTTTTTTGTATTTTATGTTTTATTTTGTCTTACCTATTTTTCCAAATGTGATTTGTTGAAGTCGTAAGTGTTTACCAACCCTTTAGGATCATTTTACTTTAATTTTTAGAATTTTTATCAAGTATTTATTTACAAGTTGTAAACCTTTCATCTTCTTTTAAGTTTATTCACCTATTATACTGATTCTCTGAATTTTGAAATGGGCAAACATGCATACCAATAAATCATCATGTTTGGCTATTTTACACTTTTTGTCCAACTAATTACTCCAAAATGACAACAATCCTATCCTCCTAATTTTAAGTTTTGGGAACATTTATATAGTTTTTCTTTGATTTATAATTGTTTTCATTCTTAAGAAATTTAGGGTTACTTGCAACTTTATGAATCTAATATTTCTTTATCAAAATTTCATATTTTATCTAATTTTAAATTCAAATATTTCATTTTTCTAATTTAAAACTAATTTTAATTTGGATACATATGATTTTTTTTGTAAATTATGAGATTTCAAAATTGAATGCTTAACTCACACCTTATTTTTGTTACTTGCAAAATTCAATGTAAATACTATTTTTTCACTTAGAAACACATTAAAAACCTTTTAAAACATCAATGGAAATCTTTAAATTGGATAAAACTTTAATATTTTATAGTTTAAAAATCTAGCAGGTTACAATTCGACACTATGTGCTAATGTGCAAGGGGAGACAATGATCCACGTAGTCCATTTTTTAGGTTCTTGCAATTAATGGGTTTATACTAACTAATGAGATGTGAAACATGCAAGTGAAATAAACAAACAATTTATACTTAGTTAATTACGCCAAAGGCGTTCCCTCTATGGACTCTCCCAGCCAAATCTTTGACAAATCTTTAAATCAATGCCTTAGTTTCATGCAACAGGTATAGAAGACCACTAATCTCATCTGGGTCATTAATATCAAATCAACCAATTGTCATTTTCACTGTATTGTGTCCGCCCAGTGTTCGAGAAATCACGGGCTTAACATGCATTTAATATGGCAATTGATATCCTGGTCACCATTTTTCGGCTTGTCATTTTTCGTAGGAAGTGTCTTAATAATAAGAATAAAATTTTACTACGATAGAGTTTCTCCCATTTGGATCAGCACCTATTAAAGAGTGTACAATTGTTTCCATAATTCAAAAAATAATCTTAGTATCGGCATCTCCTAAATTGTTTGTCTCCCTATTTAAATATCATGTGAAGATTCCACATTGTACGTAAGCTTTGAAAGAAACTCCCATTTAAAGTAGAAATTCACTTTTGAATGCTTTAGGGAATTATTTGAAATAAAAAATTACTTTTCATATTTTAAATATAGTTTTTTATTATTATTATTTATTATTTTAACAAAACTTTTGAAGGCAAATAAATACAACAATGGTGATCTGCTGATCACAAAACAAGCAATTACACAAAAGTCCCAAATTGCCTTAATAAGATGAGAGGCAGGGCATCTATTATATAGATATTCAGAAAGGAGGTTACATTATGGCACACAACCATATTCAACAATAATCTAACTGCATTAATAAATAGATACAACCATAATATTAATAAGAGCAGCAAAGTCACAAAAGGCTGCCAGTAAAGTCAAGAAAGGTTGTGCAATGGGCATTATTGTTGTCATTCTCCCCCATAATGACCATTGGGAAGAACATGAAGTAGATCTCTAAGCTGCTGGAACCTTTCACGAGCTAGGGGCTTCGTGAAGATATTTTCTATCTGATCCTCTGTACTACAGTACATAATCTCGATCAATCCTTGTTGAACCAACTCTCTGATGAAGTGATGTTGAATCTCAATATGTTTGGTCCTGCTATGAAAGACTGGATTCTTTGTCATTTGTATAGCACTCTTGTTGTCACAATACAACAAAGTAGGGCCATTCTGTATCTAGTGCAAATCCTCCAATAGTCATCTCAACCACACTGCTTGGCATGTTGCAAATGTGGCAGCTTTATACTCTGCCTCTGATGTAGAAAGTGATACAGTAGGTTGTTTCTTGGACTTCCAAGAGAAGACTGCAGAACCAAGACTAAAAGTATAACCTAAAGTAGACTTTCGATCATCTATGGAACCCGCCCAATCTGAAACTGTATAGCCAATCAACTTACTATCCTCTGAATGCTGAAATTTGAGACCATAACTCAATGTCCCTTGGACATATCTAAGAATCCTCTTAGCTGCATTCCAATGGGTTTTCTTAGGTTTTGACATGAACCTAGATACCAAGCTCACTGCATATGTGATATCTGGTTGAGTAGTAGTTAAGTAGATCAAAATACCAACCAATTGTCTGTATATAGTGGGGTCCACTAAATCTGACACATCCAAGTTAGACAACTTAATTCCAACTTCTATGGGTGTTGCAACCGGTTTGCAACTATTCATCTAAAAATTTTGTAGAATGTTTGAAGCATATTTTTTCTGAGACATGAATATTTCATCATTGTTTTGCCATACTTCTATACCAAGAAAATAGTGCATTTGTCCCAAATCTATCATCTCAAATTCAGCAACCATAGCTCCTCTAAACTCTGCAAATAAAGTTGGATTGTTCCCAATGTAGATAAGATCATCAACATAGAGAACTAAGAAATGAGATCCTGGTCACCATTTTTCGGCTCGTCATTTTTCGTAGGAAGTGTCTTAATAATAAGAATAAAATTTTACTATGATAGATTTTCTCCCATTTGGATTAGCACCTATTAAAGAGTGTACAATTGTTTCCATAATTCAAAAAATAATCTTAGTATCCGCATCTCTTAAATTGTTTGTCTCCCTATTTAAATATCATGTGAAGATTCCACATTGTACGTAAGCTTTGAAAGAAATTCCCATTTAAAGTAGAAATTCACTATTGAATGCTTTAGGGAATTATTTGAAATAAAAAATTACTTTTCATATTTTAAATATAGTTTTTTATTATTATTATTTATTATTTTAACAAAACTTTTTATTACCTTTTAAATATAATATTTTTTTCAAAATTAATTATGTGAGGACAACAATTTATCTATTGATAAGTAGGAGGTCAATGAGTTTGACTCGAAAACTACACGATTGAATCCTGATAGCAATATCATAATTTATATACTTCTAAAATTTAATTTAATTAATCATCAATACACCAAATTCTATATTTTAATTGACAATAATAATAATAATTGTAAAATAATATAATAATCTAATACTAACATCAATAATAATATCAATAACATTAATAGTATAATATTAAGAATAATAATATATCAACAACATTAATAATATAATATTAAGGATAATAATAGTTTACTAAGTATATAATTTAAAAAATAATATAATAGTGAAAATAATTTTATACTAAAAATTATATAATATTATAATAATTAGAATAATAATAGTAATATCAAAATAATATTATAATATTATGAATAATATACTAATTTTATTATTAATAATAATATAATATTAAGGATAATAATAGTTTATTAAGTATATAATTTAAAAAATAATATAATATTAGAATAATTAGAATAATATAATAGTAATATCAAAATAATATTATAATATTATGAAAATTATATTTTTTATTATTATAATAATATACTAATTTTGCTATTAATAATAAAATATTAATATAAATATATATATAGGCATAAAGTCTTTTGATGAAAAAATAAAATAATATATTAATAAAAATATACCAATAAAATAGTAAATATATAAAATAATAATAATAATAATAATATATAATAAAAATATATAACAATAATAATAATCTAATACTAATATTAATAATAATATATAATTTACTTATTTGATTTCATCCCTTACCCTAAACATAAGTGAAGAATAAATCTTACTCAATAGTAGTCTTAATTGACCCATAATCCTAATCAACCCATAATTCAAATCCGTTCAATTAGCAACATGATATAATACAATATCATAATATAAACATAACATATAATAATATAATAAATATTTATGGGGTGGAGGGCCTAACTCGATTGGCTAAATCATCTTGTTGCAGGCAAGAGGTCACGAAGTCTAGTCTCTCCCCAAACCCGTGGTACTGGAGGACATGTCATGCCACTGGTTGGTATCCGGATATAACAACCCGACCAAAATAACCCTGGACACAATAACCCCGTCATAATAACCCAAGGAAACAATAACTCAGGGTCATAATAATCGGGTTATTTTATCGAGGGTTATTTTGGTCGGGTTATTATGTCCTATAACCCCATTGGTCACATGATTTTTTTTTACCAAACGTACTACATAAAAATAAAAATAAAAATAATAATAATATGTTGATGATAATAATAATAATAAATGACCTATCAATCTACACAAATGTATGGAAAAAATAAACCATTTTTTCTCTTTATTACCTTCTACACCTCTTCGGCGTACCCATTGCACACAAGGTGCGATTGCTAGTTTTTAAAGTCGTGCAAAAGGCAAGTCGGCATCACCTTTTGTGATTTTTTTAGTGTTATTGCCGATGGCAAGTCGAGTCCGAATCCGATCAACGATCAAATCTAATATGCACTAGAATGTTAAAATATTCATTTTAAACGATATTTAAAATTATTCAACATTGAAAGTGATAAAATTTATATAATTGGAAGTTAAATATTTTTAATTTAGTAAATCTCTATAGAATGAAAAAGGGAAGGATGAATTAAGGTTATGTTGTTGGAATGTGTAAACACATGGAGAGGGTTTTTTTAAAGAATAAAAGAGTACTTAGAAAGTATGCATTATTTCTCTGTACTTTAAACTTTTTTTCTCCTTAAAGAATAAAAGAGTACTTAGAAAGTATGCACTATTTTTTTGAAATGTATTTGTACATCAAACTTTAGATGACATGTAATGAAGAAATAGATTGTGAAAAGACAAGTGAGAACTAGCTTTCACATTTTAAGGTGTTTTATCAATTTGTGTCTTTTGAAGAGAATGGTTGTTGGTTTTCCTAATCAAATGTACTTATTTTTATATAATTGAAGCTCATTGTTAAAGGTTGGAAAAAGCATATCAATTAAAAATATATTATATTTTACTATGTTATTTTTGGTTTTTCATGCTTTTATATTTTCAAACACTAAAATTATTTTCTTTCCAAATAATTCTATACATTTAATTCACTAAATGTTGATAGATTTAACATGTGATTTGGGCCACTTGTAATTTGTGGTTGGTAAAGTGTCTTGTGTGATAATCTATACCACATTGCTTAAAATTGCTTAAAAGGAAGTCTATCTTTCATTTATATTCAAGTCCTTCAAAGATTATGACATATCATGCTTGGATTGTGGGTAACTAGTCCAATAAAGATTGGGTTTGGATTGAATTTGTCTATTTTTAAAATGATGTTTAGGAGGATCGAGAACAAATCTGGATTTTTTTTCTTTAACCATTTTCTCCCCCACTTCCATTTTTATTTTTTTTATTATGGTGTTAGATTAGGATCTTAATGATAAATTTCAAATCATGAAAGGCAATACATTACATACATAAATTTGTGAGTTTTATGTACATGATTGTTCATCTTGCACTAACATATTTAAAGTTTTGAATAAATTGAAAACATATCTTGGCTAATAATTTATATTCTCACTAAGTGTGTTTCTTTTCATATTTGATTGTTCTAATATTCGTGTAGTCTTTGTGAATGGACCGATCAAATCTCATTTCTAATTGAGGATTTTTTGTAAGACTTTTATATTTATTTTATTATTTTAGGGATATGTGATGATTTTTTTTAGGCTAGCCATCTTTAAAGTAGGGGAACAATCTTTGGTGTTCCACCTTGTAGGTTTCACAACTTTTTGATAAATTGGTGTTTCAAAACTTACATCAACACAACCCTAATTATCATTGTATTCATGGTGAAGTGTGTGTTCCTTTATCTTATTTGTTTCATATTATTGTCTATAATATATCTTCTATGTGTGGTTTATGTTCCTAGAGAGTATTGTGGTTCTTGTTATGTTGTAAGGGGCACACATCCTTGAGAAAGAGCTATTATTGGCCTCTTGCAAATAATGCTCAAAATTTGTTTCATGTCATTCTAGAACATATTTTTTGACCATAAAAAATGGGTTTCATTGTGTTAAACCATACTATAAAGCTTCTATGCACGCCTATGTGACCATTATTTTTCTTTTCCCTTTTTGAAGTTGATTTATAACATCTACTAGTCATAATTTAGGGCATATGCTTATTTTTGTTGATTATCAATCACCTAACTTTCATGTTTTGGCTACTAATATATCATGTTGATCAAATTTCATAAATCCTTTGCTACATGACACTCATTTATTTGAAAATGGATAGATTTATCCCAATAGCTAAATTTACCATCATGCTTCTTAGGTTTAGTTGTTATGCACTCACTATTATATTTTACAAAAATGTGCCACTCTTTTATAAAGGAAACGACTAACATTGATCCAACTTTTAAACTTGAATCACTAAAATGTGATATATATTTTGAATTTTGAAATGATATAAACTAATAAAATATTTATTTATTAGCATATTTTATGTTTATATTTTTGAAAAAAAAAAAAAATTATTTGAATATAGTTTTTATAAATTGACACTATAATTTAGTTGTTGATAAAATGCTGAAAAATGAAGTTACATGAGACGCCAATCTTTATATAGTAATTTATTTTTGTTCAAATTTTTTGTGTATATTTATAACTTGAAACTTTAGTGCATGCATATATTTTTTTCAATTTTGATAACTATATATTTTTTTTTTAAATATTAAAATGTGTGTGTATTAAAACATAGTTGTTTCCATTTGATGTCAACTTTCATATTAACTATTTATCTAGAATAGAAAAAAATATACCATCTTGATATAGATTATTTTATTTAGTGCATCATATTTTAATTTTTTTTAATAAGTTTTACTATTTTTCCTTGACATGGTAATCAATCTAATGTTTTGTGTTAATAACCTACTTTTAGTAAAAAATAAAAAGGAAAATATAAATAATAATTAAACTATATATATATATATTTGAAAACTAAACTTATGGATCTACAAAAGGGTGTTTTTTATATTTAAAAAAAATGTTTTTTACATGAGTAGAAGTTGTTGGAACATCAAGATTTCAAATAATTTTATTTTTTTGGTAAATTGGTCTCAAAGTGGTGCTACATATGCATTTAGCCAATAGTTTTAGTTGAAAAAGTTGTGCACATATCTAACTTAACTAGAATTAATCTTACAAGATCATATGTTTGACCAAAATTGATTTTTAGTTATGAATATTTAAATTCACTTGTGCTAATAAGTTGGCTGAAAGTGTGACACAACTCTGTACTTTTACCCTTATGTCTTTTGTTTTTCATTGTTATTGTTGTTTACTAACTATCATTTATAATTAACTAATATTTGATGTAAAACACCTATTGTCCCATGTCACCCATATGGTTGGCCTACTTTTATGTGTGTTCTTCACACCTTATGTCATAGCTATTTTTTATTAGACAATGAATAATATCTATTGAGTGGCTAATTTTTCATTTTGTATTTCAATTTATAATGCATCATTATTTTCCAAGCATTAAATTTCAAGGCTTATATGCATAATCCATGGGATTGACCAATCTATGTGGTGGGACATGAGGATTTTTTCAATTTATGAGAGATTCAAAGGAGAGATGGTGTGGTTTCTTTGTGCACACAAAGAGACAAAATCACAAATGTCATGAAGGATGTACATAGCATCAACAAGTAATTATAATGAATCATCTAACCAAGAAAGTTATACTCATATGGACCAAGATGATTAAATAGTTTTTATTACCCCTTATTGGGCAATCAAACTACTCATTGGTTTATTTTTTGCTCATTATACATTAGCCTTAAAATTTTAAAGTTAATATTAAATAATGTTGATTCTTGATTAAGAATTTAATTTCAAACAACTTAATAATTGAGGCAACTTCTACATATACAAATTTGATGCCATTAATAAAAAATATACCTTCTTTATGTTAAATATTGTCTTTATAGCAACCAAATTCTTATTTAAAGCCTATTATACACTAAGGAATACTAATGAAATCATAGAATCCATAATTTGAGGTGGAGAACTAATTATAAAAATTATCATGTCCAAATTAATATATTCAATCTTGAAATCACTTAGGAGAACTTGTGCATCAAAAGAATCATGTTTGCATGTTGTTTCATCTAGAATTTTTGAGATTCAAGTGCCAAATGTATGAAGGATCCAAGAAGTTTCTAATCTCTATGGGTTTTCCTTCATAGTTTCTAATATGCAATCATGTCATCTAAAATGAATAGAATTTTTATAGGTTTGTAAATTTTCCTAAATCTAAGCTAGTGAAGAAGGGATAATCAATGGTGCCCATCCCTAAGGAAAAATTAGATCCCTTAAGAGAAACCCAATTTGAATAGTATTTGTAGGAGTTTTACTAGGGAAAGTTTCAAATCTTGGAAACTAAATTGGATTAAAAAATGAAGTTGGGGATGAGCTCTTGAGTGTAGACCATAATGTTGAGCTATTAAAAATGCACACAATGGTCATAATTTCTAAACCTACCTCAAAATTTATGCCCATGCATGAGGCCTCATGAGGAATGAACCAAACATTAGTTTCAACTCACTTAGACTCAATAGAAAATAAGGGCATGGTTGTTGATCCAGAGACACTTTGAGTTGCCAAAAAAAGATGAATTCAGGGATGATTTCACTTTGTGAAAATAATTAGAATACATATGTCAATGTATTGTTTAACTATGGGACGTTCAAGTAGAAAATCACTTGAATAATAATCTATCAAGATTTAGAACCTCAAATATCCTTGTATATGATTAAAGATTCAATAACTATTCACTATTATGTTTTCTATTCTTATTTGTTATAGCTAGGGATTTTTATAAAAATCTCTATAAGTATACATTCTCATGTGATGAAGAAGAGGATATATATCCAATTCAACTTTGTACTACACGTTTGAATAGAAATCATCTCCATGCATCTTTTTATAGATTTTAAGACCTTTTTTGTTACACCTATGTTGAAAAGGTTAGGCTTCATCAAGAATATGTTATTAGTTGAAGTCATATTGTTATTAATGTATTTTCAATTTGAACTTAAAATAAATTTGTAGAATAATTGGGGGATTGGTTTGATTTTCCAAGGATCATTTTTTATCAATATTTATGGATCCATTGTCTCTCCAAATGTTCTATCTTGAAATTTTATAGGTATGGTGGCTTATTTAGAAGCTTTGAGGAAATTAAATTCATTCCACTAGGTATTTAATTGAAATAATTTTGAGTCAATATCAAGGAGGGATGGGGTTTGAAAAAGTGGATGAAATATTGAGGTTCTAATACATGGACACTATAAACCATAGAGATTGTGATCCTCAAGTATTCATTGATAAATGAGAAGGAGATAGTGAAAAAGTGGTTTCCAACATTCCTACCATACACATAAGGGTTTGAAAAAAATATATTATGATATATAGAGGATTACAATTAAAATATTGTGGATGTGTATTGAGCATGTAGTGAATAATAGAATTGGAATCTCAATAATGGAGTGCTTTCAACTAAATTAAGGATATTCTTAAAATGATGAAGAGAAATTAGAGAGTATAAAAACTCTTTCTAAATTTACCAATCTATCTATAATTTTGTTTATTAAGTCTTCAAAAACATAGGTTGGACCTATATTTCCACCAAATTTTTTTGTTGTAACTAATGACCCAACTACATTAGTGATGCTACTACAATAAGTTGGTCATAAGGATGATCAGGATCATTTGACTTATATTATGGGGTTTGATCAGTCATACAATAGGTCAACCTTACCACAAGTACCTATCATGGGAGTGCAAAGGGAATACCATGTGATAGTTGACCAAGCCAAGGATAATTTTTTCCCTTTGTTTGACTATGAAATGGTAGAATGCATAATTAAAATAGCTTCCACAACACATGTTGTAGAGATGGATGATAGTAGGAGTTCTAGCCATCTCAAATATCTAACTCTAATGTAGGATATTTTTCAAGCCACAAATATAAAAGATATGAGATTGAAGACATGTGGGGAATTTCTTGTTGATGATGACTTTATTAAGACCAAGGAGTTTGAGGTATTTTTTCTATTTATTAAGGAGAAAAGGAGATTGGAGAAAAGTTAAATAATATTTTTGGGTGAAGAGGAGTAGAATACAATAGAAATTATAAATCCTCCCCCAAAATTTTAATTTTAATATAGAGAACAATACTTTAGATAAGGAGGAGAATGATAAAATAGAGAATAAATCATATGTGAAACACTTCCCATTAGATATGAAGATAAAATTATTGTAAAGAGAGTTGGAAAGGTATATATTCCAAGGTTTACTTCTTTAGTAGTAAGTACTACTTAATTTAGTGAAGCTACTACAACAATATTATATATAGAACACGAAGAGGTTAAGGATGAAATGATAATTTTAAAAAAACATAGCTAATGAGAAATAAATGAATAATAAGCTAAGATAACAAAGTGTAGAGGAGGGGGATCGGCTACTTAGGACCCTAAGTCATGGGAGGGTCTAGAACAATCAACTACCCTGATCTACCTCATGCTAAGGGATTGTCTGAGATGAGTTTTATGTTTGAGGGGGTGAGAAGGAAGGATAGCTAATCTGCCTCTTTCCTTCATCCAACCTAAGGGGTTCAGGGAGTCAAGCAAGCAGGTTTCTAGAGTCTAGACTGCAACTTAGGTAGCTCAATCCTAGAGGACTCCAATGTAGGGTATGGATGACAATGCAACACACTAACATGTCCATTGGCAACTATCATTTGTATGGATAAAGAACATAAAGTACAACCGAACCTCAAAGAGAGCTTACTAACAACTTGACAAGTATAGTTTGATATAATAACAGAAAGTAGATAGCAACTAAACTATTGAAATAACAAGAATAATACTTTAACTTGATAGATAGATTGATTATGAATGAAGTGATGAACAAGGATAATAGAAATCCAGCTTATGGTCATTCCAGCCTTCCGCAAGATCCACACAAATGAAATACCTACACACACAATGACGGGAAAATGTTGGAGTTTTGTATAGAGGACTACCACATTCAGTCCCTCACTTTGGTGTTTCCACCTCCATAGACAACCAATTTAGTAATGATAGAGAAATATGATAAAAGAAAGTACTGAAATGGAAGGTACTATGCACTATGATAAACAATAATATGCTCTAAAATAATACAATAATTCTAAGTGAATGAAAAGTGGAACAATGTCACCTTCAACCACGTGCACCTGAGGTAAATGGGAGGAGTGAGCTCACAAGCTTGGAGATTCCAACTTTGTTGCAACAACAAGGAGAATAAAACCACCAGATTAAATCAACTTACAACTTCAATGGTGGTGAGAATGTTGTGAATGAAGTGTGTAGAAGTGAGAATGATCAAGTAGAATTCCAAGAAGATCAAGAAGTGTGAAGAAGATGAATGAAATGAATGAATAGGCCATTTGAAGATGAAATTGGAGGCAAAGGATCCATTCAATGTTGTTCAAGGGCATAGGAACCTTACACTTCATCACCAATGGTGATTTGTAATGCCTCTGTGAATTCTAGAGGTGGGAATCATGTCAGGACATTATCACATCGTGTAGATGTCTACACACCTCGCTAGTGTCCCTGATATAATACCCCCCATCGATACTAAAAACAACTTCCAAATGGATGGGAAATGAATGAGTGGTGTGGAATAGCATCATCGGATTTAATTTGTCTAAGGTAGGAGGTGTGTAAATGGGGAATTTGCTAGGGGTGCAAATTCATGCCATTACATTTTTCCCCCACTTTAGTGAGCATAAGTGTCAACGAATGCATGATAAAGTAGAGTAAATTTTGGGAAATGTATACCTAAACCATCAAGGAAGTAGACTGCAATCTGACACACCCAAAAGCATAGGAAAAGGAGATGGCTCCACAGATACTCAGTCCTGAGGAGAGTTGAACAAATGCACCACAATTCCATAAAATTACAAAAGGTGAACAAAAGGCTTTGTAGGTGCTCGATCCTACAAAGGAGGTGTCCCAGGTGCTTGGTCCTAAGGGAGGCTAGATGTGAGAGGCTCCACAAAGTTTGATAGGCCCTTATAGGTGCTCAGTCCTGCAAGGCAAGCTCGAGGTCCTCAAATCTCCAAGCTTCATTAAAAAATCAGCTTCATAGGTTCTACAAAGCAACATGTTAATCCATAGACAAAACATGTTAGATTACAAAAAGACACGCAGGAAGATAGGCAGTCAAACAGAAAATCAACAATTGAAGGAGAATCTTTCAAAGGGTTCCATTGAGAACCCTTCAAAATAAAAGGGGTCCACTTAAGGATGCTCTATTTGAAAGGAAGAGACATTTTCTGCAAACAATTCTAGCATCAAGGAATCCTTTCGAAAGATCTCTTTCATCAAGGAATTTGAAAGGAAGAATACTCCCTCACAAGGGAAAGTTTTTTGTTTCTTTCTTTACGAATTTGTGATGAAAGAAAAAAAATCCGCTAGGGGTCCATGTTGAAGAATACAATTTTTAAAAAATAATAGATTTTCATCGAGGGATTCGTTGGCTACTGAATACAGCTAAAAATTGAAATAGTATGATAGCCCCCCATTAGGATGGTGCATGCTTAATACAAAGGAACATGAAATCCTAAGGAGAGAGAAGAAAGTGATGTTGTGGCCCATGACACATGATGATATGTAATCATAGAAATGTTGTCGCACACACAAGGGACAACACATAGGCACCACAACATCACAAAGAAAGCAAAGAAGAGAGAAAGATGCAAAGGAAATGAAAGCAAAGACGAAGAAACAAGAGATAGGGGGATCTCATATTTTGGGGTCAGAGCTACTCATAGATATAGATAGATAGATATAGTCTAATAATATATATTAACTTTCATCAATCCCCTACTATATTAGACCATGTGAAGAAAGTTACATGAAAAAATAAAAAAAATTGGGTCAACATGGAAGGGAGGCCTAAATGCCCCCAACACTTTGCATTGTCCCCAATTGTCAAAAATCAAGGAACAACAGAGGAAGACTTATGTAACAAATAGAAGAATTTTACGACACAAAACACTCCTATATCCAAGCACCTACAAGGGTGACAAGGGTCCTCTAGGAACATATGAAACAAGCATGGGGGAAACATAACACACGCACAAATCTAATCTATAGATAAAGAAGAGGTGCCCTCCTAGTCTTCATCAACCAAGGGGTCATCGTTCTCCCAATCGAGATCATTATAAGGGGAAGTTGGATGACTATGCAAGGATGGGATAGCAAGGGGAGCAACCTCTGACTCTCCTATGATAAGAGCTAAGGAAGAGGGCCCCTCGAGGTCTTCTTCGCTCAACTCTTGTGAGGTAAACATCATTGATTTTTCAAAAATCATTGACAAATCCAGGACATCGTCTACTAAGTTGAAGATGCACTTGATGGGAGTGACATGTTTCAACTGAGCCAGTGATGAAGGAGGAAATTGAGATCCATTATCGACCTCGCCAAAATACTTGGGGGCAGTGACAAACTCAAGGGACGTTGGGGCAGCCTCCATCACTAGGATAGCACAAGCCAATGCACAACCAGCTTTCAAAGAAGGTGGCCCCTTCTTTTGACCCCCATTAGAAGCAAGGTCATCCTCCAGCTTGCACTTCATCGAGGGATGCGAGATCCCCACAGATGATGTGGAAGGTGAGGAAGAAGTCGAGGAAACCACAACAGACACCACCAAGGTATTTGACATATCCACGAGTTTAGGAAAAGGTGGGATGTCTAGAAGGGACTGATAGGCCAACATTGGGGTAAATAATAAGAAAGATTTAATGTTTTATAATAAATTTTAGTTTGGTCTATACATGCCAATTCGGGGGCATAGACTTATGAGAGGTATCAGGACTATATCTCACAAAGGGGTGAAAGTCATGAAATGAGTGGTTATGAATGCAACTCTGAAAATAAACCTATTGCAAATCAAAGTGATTCTGATGACAAGAACTATCACTTCCTAGTGATAGGAATTGCACACACATCAAATTTTAAAACAAATGATTTATTAACAAAATTTCTCATTAAATCAATAATACTGAAAACCAAACTTTAATGAACTATTGCAAATGAAACTCAAATCACAAAATGTTCTATCAAACTAAACTATTAAAATTTAAATTACATGATTATTAAAGTTTAAAAATTGGAAACAAACAACACAGAAAAAATAAATATCACCATCCTTCACCATAGAGCGGGCCCTTGCTCCATGGTTTTCAAGGTGAATAGAACAAGAGCTTTCTTACACTGTTGCTTTGATCATGAAAAGCATTGTCTTATTTATCAGAAATAGTTCAACATTTTGATACAAAGATCTTATTACAATAATATATATTCAAAAATATGTGTACACCAAAGTCTATCCTCAGACTGATGTTACATAGTATTTATAGCTTCAATTTATATAGATGCGTACAAGAATAAGTTGGTTTGCAGCTAACAAACTACATAGTGACTCACGTAAAACCTCTGATACCAGCCACTCATTAAAAAAAAATTGTTATAACAGCAAAGGAAAATAGAAAATGAGAAGAATTTGTTCTTTCCTCCTGTACATGATTTTTCAATGCATTTCCACCATAAACCTCCTTATTTGGTTTCATATATCAATCACCTGAAAATAGGTCGGATTTGGTTTTGCAATTGAGGAAAATGTGACAACCAACCGCAATAGTAAATCAGGAAACATTTCCTTTAGAAAACCACTCATATCCTTTAGATCCTTCATTTTCTGAGGGTTTCGTCACAAGGAAACTTAATTGGGCCCGTTCTAGACAAAACCCATGTTTTAGATTTTTAAGATTTGTCATCATCTACCTGCAAATTACAACACAAATTGGATTGTTCTTATTTGGCATATTTTTTACTGGGAATATTTGAGCATGAGCTAAGTGGGTGTATATTACAAATGACTTTGTTAAAACAACATATAAGAAATAGGAAATGGTTGAATTCTGATTTCCACCAAACTTGCAACAAAATATTCTTATCGTAGATTTTTCTCCTCAACATACTTCCACAAATCTTATGTAACATGTCTATAATAATTGAAAAATCATCCCATATGTTGAAGTGGCATGTAAATAGCTAGAAGATCATGGAAGATATGGTTGAGGTAACTTATATTAATGGTGAATATTAAGGTGGGAATTGGCATTTAAAATATCAACCAAACACTATGTTTGCAACCATGTAAGCACGTTCAATGCCTCTTGAATATACCTTGGTCAATGTTGTTGGAAGGAATAATGCTCTAAACTGATGTGGCAAGAGTCCACGTAGCAATAATGTATATATTCCATGGCATAAAATAATAATACTTATTAATAAAGGCAATCTATAATTATTTTTCACAATTTAATCTCAAAACTATATTAAATACCTCTTATACATGTGTAACCATATGCAACATAAAGGCGACAAAATGGGATGATACAAAATGGAAATGGAATGTGGAAATGGGTATTAAGGTGTAGGAAAAAGGATAAAGTATGATAGAAAATAAGACATAAATAGCTCTCATCATTCCCTCCAACTTAGCGTATTGCACGTCCCCATGCAATCATTATGATTGAGAGGTCTTTGGTTTGAACTGGTAGCCTTTGGATTTATAGCTTTGGCCTTCTTCACCCTTGACTATTATACCTCATCACCTTTTTTATCAATTCCTCTTCATAGAAAGCCTCATGAATTTACTTTGAATTATGTTTGACTATCTCTTCATAACAACTTCATGTTTTTGCAACCTTATAGTTTTCTTTCAATCTTTCAATGTTTTTCAATCTTCCTCCAACTTTTGATTTTCCCTCCACTTTTTTATTTTTCATTTTTAATTTCTCCTCTCTTTTTTCATGTTTCAATTTTTATTTTATTTTCCTTTTTTATTCTTCATAACACCAATATTGTTCTAATGCTATCTATGGAAGATATCATGAAAAATTATCTCTGCTTCCAACTACGTGAAATAGGTGAAATGATAGGCAACATGAAGGATGAAGTGATAAGAAACATGAAGGGTGAAAGGATAAGCAATATGAACTGATCATGCATGGTGAACTATGAATGGGTGATTAAGGATAAACTGAAATAATGTGTGAAACGATACCTAATAAGGATGGTATACCTCCCCCAACTGAAAAGGTTGACTGTCCTCGGGAAACCAGGAGAGAAGAGGTATGAATGTGGTGCATATGATTACTATAATAAAAAGTATTAATAAAGTTAAGAGATAAAATAATGTAAAATAAAATTGATTTTTTTACCAACTTGCATGTCTATTTATGCCAAGGTCAAGTAGCCACAAGAAATCAACAACTGTGAATCGTTGGGAAGGAAGGAACCAAAAATTGTGTTAGGCATTGCAACTCCATAAAGGAGCTCCATCTAACTGAAGCATTGTAGAACATATCACTGGTAGCTGATTCCACTTTCTATAACACCTCAACTGAATGTGTAGAACTCGCTATAGGTGATCAAAGTCATAGTGATCGCAAAAAATAGAAGCATTGTTCCACAGGTGAATGACATGAGGTGCTAGAAACACGTAAAGAGTGAAAGAACCACCCTTCCATCAAAGTCACTGTTGAAACTGAAACATGATGTAGAACTTGAAATGATGACAAAAATCGAGAAATATACATCATGAGTGACCATGAATATTCTCATAGCATTATTGCTACAAAATCTCCTAATCACATTCAGCTCATGCCATTATATCTGAAAGTTGACTGCAAAAAATTGGAAAACATGTCAAATCACATAGTTAAAAGAATTACTTACAATAGAAGCAATCTCCCAAAGATAAGGCAATGTAGTGAAAGATAAATGATAGTCTCTCAACCTCTCCAATATGTTTATCGATAGGTGGACATGAATCAACCTTTTATACTGAAGTGCACTGATCAGTAGTATAATATGCTCAAGTTCCTTGTAGGACCTCCACATTCCTTCAAATTGTCTCTCAATGTGTGTCTTGTGAATAATTAACCAAGAACATGGGATTGAAAGATTCATGGTTACACCAAGTTGCATTATTTCCTCCACGTGATCAAGCACCAAGAATGGTGAAAAAGAGAATTTATGCCCATTAGTGTTGAACACATGGTATAAAAATCCTCTTGTGATCTCCAAGAGTGTAGCACAAAAGAAACTTCATCATCTAGTTAGCAAGGCTAACAAAATGCATCTCTGAAATCTCATGAAGAGAAGCATCATCAATTGGTGCAAAAGTATCAAATAACCACCATAAGAAACCTACAACCATATTCTCATGACCAAGCAGAAATATCATCCATTTAATAACTTCACCATTATAATTGATTTATTGATTAGAAAAAGGAATGGTAAATTTATATATATGAATAAATATGTAATAATAAAATGGATGAATTACAATTAGTTCTTGTGTACACATAATATAAATTCAATGCGAACTAACACAAGAATTCATACCTTGATTTGGTCAAAGGCCCACATAGGTGGTTTTATTGGAAAACCCAAAGAAACAATGAATGAAGGCATTATCAAGAATCAATCAATGAGCTCCATAACTTAAGTGATTTATACTACAATGGGGGCATTAGGATAATCCAAAGAATTCATAAAGATAGTGATGTAATGATACCTACAACCTTATTCAATGAATGGTCGTCTTAAGACAATCCAAATAATCAATAAGTACAATGATATATAATAATACCGAGTTTTATTCAATGAATGTTCATAAAGAATCAATAATGACAAAGATATAAGTATTAATACCTTGATCCTTGTTAATGAACAATCATTATTTTGTAGCATTGTATCCTTGTCAACATTTGGTATGGTCATTAATGCATTCAAACCTATTTAATTGTACTCAATTATAAAATCAAGTATCAATGGGCCTAAATCAATAAGTGTGTGAGGAATACACATTTGAACCACAAGACTCCAAATATCTATATAGTTGAGTATAAAAATATAAAAATATGGATCTTGTAGGCTATCATGATACATGTCTTGAGTGATTAATGTATCCAATATAGCACCTTTTAGTGCATAATAAATTTTTGCACACACACCTATTATTTTAATGATCAAGTGAAACTGAACCTGAAAGATTTCTTTATATGTGTGAATGCTTGTGAAAGTTTGTGATTTGCTAAGTAAATAAGAAGAAATAAGTTGAATATTGTTCAATTTATCATGTGGTTCTTCTAATTCAATAAAATCAAAATCACATACTTTAATTGCATCAAAATATTTCAAATGTGAGTCACCAATTCCAAGCACATTATCATAATGTAAAGGGATCCATGAATTTGCATTATTATATGCAGTTTCAACCACCTTATTATTTAATGCATCATTAGGCATCATGGTTGCCTTTGGTGGATATGGTGAGGTGGATGAATGTGATAATGAAAATGGTAATAAATGTTGTGGGTATATAGTGGGTGGGATTAGGTAGGATGGGTATGGTAAAGATGGTAAATGATGAAGATGGTAATAATGGATATTGTGGTTGTTGTGAGAATGCATTTTTCCATTCACCATACATAGTAGGTGAAGAAACATTTTGTGAAGAAACACGTTGTATGGCTAATCCAATAAAATGATAAGACATGTTAACATCATCAAGCATACCTTGATCTTCCTAATTTGATGCATGAAGTCGTCGATGAGTCACAAAGGAGACTGGACCACATTCACTTTTATTTTGATGAGGCTCACTTATATCTTGTATCTTTGTCAGCATGTCCTTTTGAACAATTTGGCACGTGCACTCAACTTCTTCCTTGCAATAATTAGAACAAGTGGTCAACTCATCATTTTCAAAATTCCATTGTCTTAAAAATTCATCAATTATTCTTTCTTGCTCAGCTATGGAAATAACATTTGTTGACGTTTGTGATAATGATATTGGAAGATCAAGATTATCTAAGTGGCATCCATTAGGTAAAGGGGGTATAAAAATATCACTTTTTGTCAGTGTGATTCCCCCGCCAAGTTCTTTTGTTTTTAAATTTGAAAGTGGGGGTCTGGAGGTGGTAGCCCCCAGCAGGGTCTAGGTGCGCTCCCTCATTTTTCTTCTTGTGTGGCCTTCAAATTCTTCATTTTTGAAGCATTTTTCCTTGAAAAATGATGTGTTTGAACTACCTTGAAAATGCAATATTTTTATTAATTTTATGTTGTTTCTTCAAAATTGCTTCTTTCTATCAATTTACTCACAACAACTGGTGTGAATATAAATGGTTTTAATTTCTAGAATCTACCTACAAATTCTAACAATGCATCTATATGATTTAAACAATTCAAATTAGGACTAATCATCGAGCAAGGCTAGCAGTCGTGTGAGCTTTCATCCTAACGCATTGGTCCTAACTCAACTCACCGAGCTAACATGCCTTTGACACCTCTCCCCCACAATGACGCCAAAATGATAGGCCAACACTGGGGTAAATAATAAGAAAGATTTAATGTTTTATAATGAATTTTAGTTTTTTCTATACATGTCAATCTGGGGGTGTAGACTTATGAGAGGTATCCGAACTATATGTCACAAAAGGGTGAAAGTCGTGAGATGAGTGGTTGTGAATGCAACTATGAAAATAAAACTATTGCAAATCAAAGTGATTATGATGACAAGAACTATCACTTCCTAGCGATAGGAATTACACACACGACAAATTTTAAAGCAAATTATTTATTAACAAAACTTCTCATTAAATCAATAATACTAAAAAAAAAAACTTTAATGAACTATTGCAAATGAAACTCAAATCACAAAATTTTCTATCAAACTAAACTACTAAAATTTAAATTACAAGATCATTAAGGTTTAAAAACTGGAAACAAACAACACCAAAAAAAAATATCACTATGCTTCACCACAAAGTGGGCCCTTGCTCCATGGTTTGTAGGGTGAATAGAACAAGTGCTTTCCTACGCTACTGCTTCGATCATGAAAAGCATTGTCTTATTTATCAGAAATAATTCAACATTTTGATACAAAGATATGCTTACAATAATATATATTCAAAAATATGTGTACACCAAAGTCTTTCCTCAGACTGATGTTACATAGTATTTATAGCTTCAACTTATATAGATGCATACAAGAATAAGTTGGTTTGCAGCCAAAAAACTACATAATGACTCATGTAAAACCTCTGCTACCAACCACTCATTAAAAATTATTGTTATAACAACAAAGGAAAATAGAAAATGAGAAGAAATTTTTCTTTCCTCCTGTACATGATTTGTCAGTGCATTTCCACCATAAACCTCCTTATTTGCTTCCATATATCAATCACCTAAAAATAGGTCGAATTTGGTTTTGTAATTGAGGAAAATGTGACAACTAGCCGCAACAGTAAATTAGGAAACATTTCCTTTAGAAAAGCACACATATCCTTCAAATCCTTCATTTTCTAAGGATTTTGTCGTGGGGAAACTTAATTGGGCCCGTTTTAGAAAAAACCCATGTTTTAGATTTTTGAGATTTGTCATCATCTGCCCGCAAATTACAACACAAAATGGACTGTTCTTATCTGGCATATTTTTGAATTGGAATATTTGACCATGAGCTAAGTGGGTACATATTAAAAATGACTTTGTTACAACAACACATAATAAATAGGAAATGATTGAATTCTTATTTCCACCAAACTTGCAACAAACTATTCTTATCACAATTTTTTCTCTTCAACATACTTCCACAAATCTTATGTAACATGTCTGTAATAATTGACAAATTGTCCCATATGCTAAAGTGGCATGTAAATAGCTAGAAGATCATGGAAGATATGGATGAGGTATCTTATATTAATGGTGAATATTAAGGTGGGAATTGACTTTTAAATATCAACCAAACACAATGTGTGCAACCATGTAAGCACATTCAATGCCTCTTGAATATACCTTGGTCAATGTTGTTGGAAGGAATAATACTCTGGACTGATGTGGCAAGATTCCACGTGGCAATAATGTATATATTCCAAGGCATAAAATAATAATACTTATTAATAAAGGCAATCTATAATTATTTTTCATAATTTAATCTCAAAACTATATTAAATACCTCTTATACATGTGTAATCATATGCAACATAAAGGCGACAAAATGGGATGATACAAAATGGAAATGGAATGTGGAAATGGGTATGAAGGTGTAGGAAAAAGGCTAAAATATGGTAGAAAATAAGACATAGATATCTCTCATCAGGTACATCAAGAGAGTAGGCTCAACCAAAGAAGCAATGAACACTTACACCCTTTTTGAGGGTGAGGATCATCCAGGCTCGTAGGGGGAGATGGAAGCAATATCAAGGCGATGAGAAAAAAAGAGGAGGACACAATAGAAGACACTGAAACAGGAGTCATTGGCTCCCCTTCGTCCTTTTGCAAAGCATCCTGCTCAATGGCTAGAGCCTTCCTCTAGCACTTATTCTCGTACACAAGTCGATTTATTTGACTCTGAGAGCTAGAGGGTGAATCTTAAGGAGGAGCAAGAGGCTCCTATTCTGTCATTTGAGTGTCCATCACATCTATCTCTAATAGAGGGAGAGACTCCTGTACAATAATAAGAGGAAGAGATGTAGGAATAGATACTACATCTGGTGGAGAAGAAAACTCAAGCGCATCAATGACGGGCCTCTTCCCATTTTCTGTCATAGGGGCAACAACAATAGGAGGCCACGATGGCTGAGATGGAGAGGCTACTCCATGGGGACCCTTCCCCTTACCATATAAAATGGGTTTAGGAATTGTAGGCAAGACGGGAAGCTCGAACACGTGATGCTTGGCCTTCTACCAAGTGGGCACCATCAAACTCCCCAAAAGATGCATAGGGGCTAAAGCTGAGGGTGCCACCATAGGATGGGAGATAAAAGTAGGTGGAACTATAGAAGAGGAAGAAGAAGGCTCCTAAGAAAACTTATCCTCCTCCTTTCGAGAGGCAGTGACAACCCGATGTTGCAATATCATTGAAGCCTTGACTCAGACAACATAGGGAGGAGGATAGGTCACTTTTAGTGCTATGCCTTCATTCTTGTACTTTATATAAGTGTAATATAATAGGTCTATCTTGGGAGGAAGCAGACCAATAGGGGCAGGCTAGAAGTGATCTAAATAATAACCCCATGCGACACCAGGGGTTTGTACCTTGTGTCGTGTGCAACATACATAAATCCCTCATGGGATAATTTCAAGAACTTATGGATCACCGAAGGGGTTGCATTCATGGAAACTAGCCAAAGAATTCCTAGCTTCACCCTGAACAAGTCAGACTCTAGGATAATGTTGAAAAAGGCATTCACAGTCTTGGGCCCAACCAAGATTGATAGGGTGATAGAACCGATGGGAGGGACAAAAACCCCATCATGTTTATGTATAGTGCTTTTAAATTCATCGTACCCATCCTTATGTAAGAATTTTATTAAGATAATCTCTTTTGTGATAACATTAACCCGACATGTAGGATCAACAAAAATTCCAGTCACAGTGTTCTCATTGATATGAGTAGGAATGTACAAAGGAGAGGGTTCTCTATTACAATTCATCGATAAATCCTACAAGGTAAAGGTTATAGTAGGAGACCCACTCACAGGCTGCATAGATGGGATGGGAAGATGCATGAAAGAAGTCGTCTTCTATGTACACTAGAAAGGAATTTCTTAGAAGTCCCCAAGGGTTTAACAATTAGACAATGACCTATTCTAGGCTTTGCTTCACAATGCTTAGGGATTCTTCTAGCTACACTACTAGGGGTCATAGGTTGGGTTGCAAGGCTAGGCGCCCTACAATGCACACACCTACAAAATAGCTAGAACATGAGAGAAGATTCCTTCAACACTATGAAAAAAAACCAAAACAATTCACGTCGGATTCACCAAAATATAGAGGAGGGGGACCGACTGCTCAAGACCCCAGGTCACAAGAGGGTCTAGAAAAATCAGTTGCCTTGATCTACCTCACGCTAAGGGATTGTCTAAGATGAGTTTGATGTTTGATGGGGTGAGAAGGAAGGACAAATTATCTACCTCTTTCCTTCTACCAACTTGAGGGGTTCAGGGAGTCAAGTGAATGGGTTTCTAGAGTCCAAACTGCAACTTAGGAAGCTCACTACTAGAGGACTCCAGCGTGGGGTATAAATGATAGTGCAACGCATTGGCATCTCCACTGGGCACTGTAATTCATATAGATAGAGAATATAAAGTACAATCAACCCTCAAAGAGAACCTACTAATAACTCGACAATTATAGTTTGATATAATAACAAAATGTAGAAAGTAACTAAACTATTGAAATAATAAGAAAAATACTTTAACTTGATAAATAGATTGATTATGAACCAAGTGACGAACAAGGATAGTAGAAATCCAACTTATGGTCAATCCAGCCTCCTGCAAGCTCCACATGAATGAAATACCTACACACATAATGACGGGAAAATGTTGGGGTTGTGTATAGAGGATTATCGTAATCAGTCCCCCACTTTGGTGTTTCCATCTCCATAGACAACCAGTATAGCAACGATAGAGAAATTTGACAAATAAAGTATTAAAATGGAAGGTATTATGCACTATGCTAAATAATGATTTGATATAAAACAATACAATGATGCTAAGTGAATGAAAAGTGTAACAATGTCACCTTCAACCACGTGCACTCGAGGAAAATGGGAGGAGTGAGCTCACAAGCTTGGAAATTCCAACCTTTCTGCAACAACAAGGAGAATAAAACCAACAAAGTGTCAACTTAAAACTTCAATGGTGGTGAGAATGTTGTGAATGAAGTGTGTAGAAGTGAATGATCAAGTAGAATGCCAAGAAGACCAAGAAGTGTGAAGAAGATGAATGGGATGAATGAGTAGGCCATTTGAAGATGAAATTGGAGGCAAAGGAGTTGTTCAAGGTCGATCAAGGGCGTAGGAAAATTACATTTCATCATCAATGGTAAGTTGTAATGCATTTGTAGATTCTCGAGGCAGGAATCCTGTCAGGACGGCAGCGCTCTACATAGACATCTTCGTGTTGTGCTAGCACCACCAATAGAATATCCCCCAATGACACTAAAAAAAACTCCCAAATGGATGGGAAACAAATGAGAGACGTGGAATAGCATCATCAGATTTAATTTGTCTAAGGTAGGAGGTGCGCAAATGGGGAATTTTCAAGGGGTGAAAATTCACACCATTACACAAAGATAAGGAATTAAAATAAATGCATTACCTTCATCTCCTAACACATAACAAGACAACATTTCCATTTAGGAAGAGAATAATAAGTTTAAATGATTATTAAAAAAGGGCATAAGAGAATGAAAATAGAATAATTGCAAAGACCACTTGAAGTATATTGATGATATGATCACAAGTTTTTTCAAGGAAAGAGGAAATAATATTATCATAATGGTTTATGACCTATAGGAACGAAACATAAATATCCAAACTACTATAGGCTAGATACAATATTTTGATCCCAAGATAGCTAAGATGAACATTATATGATTTTCTAAGGTGGTTATCATAAATATTATATATAGTAATCCCAAGTATGTACTAAGAATCTCCAATAAAAAATCAAATACATATGAAATGTTAGGATTGTTACATGAGGTAACTACATTCAAGAATTAGATAAATTTTATCTAAAAGGATAAGATCGATGAGCTCCAATCTCTCATTGTCTCTAATATAGTAGCCATAAAGGATTGAAGTAGAGGAAAGAAGATGATATGGGCTTGGAAGGATGAATTCAATGGTTTAGTCTCCATTATTTTTGGTCCAATTTATTACAAAAGGCGAAAATATATTTAATAATGTGTCATCGCCAATTCAACAAGATCCTAGCACTTGAAACAAAAATAGATATAGTTGTTATAGAATCTAGAATTACATCTTATGTTAGCTACAATGTTATCATGGATGAAATACAAGTATTTATGAAAGGAAATTGGCCAAATTATGAAGAATGATCTAAAATGCTACTAATTATTTATATTCTTGTAAATTTCTCATTAATTTATAACCCAGAAGTATATTTATTGTTTGAGAAAGGGAATCATGCATGAGGGGATTCATCTTTATTATATTCATGAAAGAAATAAAGGTAAATCATCGATAATCATGAAGTACAGTTGATTGTGATTATTCTTAGCAATGGAATAGTTAAAATGACATGAAACTAGCTCAAAAGCAATGTGGATTTGAACAAATGTAAGTGGTCACCTATAGAAGGTATCATGTAGGTCATAGAAGAATGCTAACGAAGATAATACATAGATGAATGGTAATGACAATACACACCATTTTTGAAGGAAATCACATGGTATTTCTATTACAATTTCCCTACATATTGATAATATGTCGATATATATTTTAAGCTACATAAGGATTAGAGGAGTCTCTCATTATCATAATAATTTCAAAATATGAAGAGTGGTTTCAATAGTGTGTTAGGAAATTTTTTGGTGTACACCTTGCATAATTCTTATAACATAATAAAAAATTGTGGTGCATATATTAAATCTAGGTATGTGTGCATCACATGGATTAAGAGTTCATGGAGACACTTTGTATATTGTATGTAACATTAGGACACATTTAATGCGGGTTTCACAATGGAAAAATATTTAACATTGGAAAAAATTAGTATCAAAAGGGAAAACTTAGTACTAAACATTGAATGAGGGGGACATGGTTTTGTAAGCTCATGGATTAGAGGCACATAGTTTATGTAATACTACTTAGTGGTTTTGTGCAAGTTTGTTTCTATAAAAGAAAATATATGATTAATTTTTGAGGTTGGATATCATAACCTTTGACTTGTTGACTAAAATTGGATTGAGTATTTCTTGTAAATTGCATATGTGAGGAAAGGAAGCATGGATTGGCATGTTTAGTTATGTGATTCTATTTTTCTTGTTCACATGGAGTACAATTAGGGAGCTATATGTTTTTAGAATCCTTGCAAGGAAACTCTACAAGTGTATTGTAATATTCTTTTCATGACATAATACATTGAGTGTGTAAGTGATTTTGGAGGCTGGGTTTTTCCCTTTGTGGGTTTTTCTAAGGTACATCTAGTGACATCTTTATTTTTGAATTCTTTTATATTGTGGATTATGAATACTTGTTTTTTATATTTTTCTATCTTGGTGTTATGTGAAAATATTTTATTATGGATACAAAATTTGTTTTCATTTGATATCAGAGTCTAGTTGCTAGGTTGTGGGAGGAGATATCCTTACTACTATTAATTTTTGGAAGGAATTGAATCTTGTTCATATTTGAAGCCATGGCCTTGTATGAAAAAAGTGAAGGCATTTTTAAGGTTATATGTGTGTTTGTAGACTTGGTATGTTGCAGATTTGAGGTTTAATAGAGATTTGGTAAGTGTTTTTTTGGGCTCTTTTTATGAGTATTTTGGGGGTAGTAGTTTGTTGAAAACCTCCTAGAAAAAATAAATCTCACCATTGAGTCTAGAAGGAAAAAAACTATGGATCCATATAAAACATGATTATATTTAGGGTCAATTTTTTTACCATTAAAGTCTTGAAGGAGAATCCTTGAAAATGTATTTCATATAGTTGTAGAATATTTGTATATTTGTATGGTCCTCACAAGTCATTTTCATCACCAATCTAGTTGAAAACTATAGTACAAGAATATTCACAAACATATTTTATGGTCTATGTAGTCTCACATCACTATTATAAATTCAATAGTATATATATAATTTTTTAGAGTAGGGGGTTCTGTCACCCCCAAGACTCCAGGTAATGGGAGAGTCCCAAGGAATGAACTACCCTAAACTACCTCGAGTTGACTTTGTGGGTTTGAAAGGATGAAATATTGAGGCTGAAAAGAAAGGGAAGTAGCATACCACTTTCCTTCTGCTAAAACTAGGTGTTTACAAAATCAAAAGAGCTGACTATAGAGGTTTTGATTTTCTACCAAGACAACTCACTGTCTGAGGATGAAAATGTGGATCTTGGACTCTAGTGCGACATGTTGGTGTCTTGTACAGAAAGAGGCCCAAAAATAAAATGAAAAACACTACGAGTCTACTAACTATCTAACTAGTTATATTTTGTTTGTTTGACATAAAGTATTGAAAATGCAAAAAATGGAACACTTGAAAGGAAACTATTTGAAATGAACTATTCTAGAAATGACGAAGAGAATAGAGAATAGGTATCATGCTTCACATGACTTGATTCTTTGATTAAATCCATTCAAACGTGCGTACACACACGAAAATGAGAAAAATGTTGGGTTGTGTTTGAGGTCCGCCTCAGTCAAACCCCAATTTTGGTGTTCCCACCTCCACAAACATCCAAGATGCCACAAGATATATAAATCGATAAAGGAAGTAGAAAGGAATTATTGCAACTAGATAGAAAGCAAAGACAACTAAATGCTATCCAATAAGCACAATGATGCAACCAAATAGAAAGATACAAAGTTACCTTCCCAACTATGACTTCTCAAGGCCAATAACAGAAGGAATAGAGTGACACCACCATGTAGAGAAGATGAAGCTTGAAAATCCTACAATGAGAGTGGTATTGCAATAAGAGTACATTGATGGATCCAAATGAGGAGTTTGCAGCAAGAAGAGCAATGGTGTAGAGTAAAGCAAGAGTGTGAGAATGAGAGAATGAGAGGATGAAGTGTTAGAACATGAGAGAGAGCATACCAGAATGAAGGAATTGGAATGAATTAAGTTTGAATTGGAAAAATAGAGGTAAGAGGTTAAATTTTGTTGATCAATGGAGGTAGGGAATGTTACTCTTCGTAGCCAATAGGAAACATAACATTTTTGCAGATCCTAGGGGCAAGAATCTTGTTAGGATAGTAACGCGGCGGGTAGATTTTTGCATAGTGCGTGCATGTCCTTGAAAAAAATCCTCCATTGACATAGAAAGGTGTGCCCAAGTCAGAGGGACAAGGGGGCAATGGTGAATTTTACATCATCAAATTTATATTTTCTAAGGTAGGGGAGATTAAATAGGGAATTTCTAGGGTGCAAATTCATGCCATTACATTTTTCTCCCACTTTAACAAGCATATGTGTCAGTGCATATGCGAGGTAAAGTAGCAAGAGATTGAAGAGAATATACCTTAACCATTGAGGAAGCAAATATTTGATTTGGCGCACCTGGACATAAAAGAGGCATCTTCACATGTTCTCGGCCCTGTAGGGAAACCTTGACATGAGAGAGAGATGGATCCATAGGTTCTCATTCCTACAAATTTTGACATCAACTTTATAGGTTGTCGGTCCTACAAAGGAAGCATTACAGGTTCTCAATCTTGCAAGGATTGACATGGAAGGCTTCTACAGGTTCTTGATCCTGTAGAATTTGATATGAAAGATCCTTATAGGTTCTCGGCTCTATAAGGCAAGCTTGACGAGGTGCTCGGTCCTACTAGGAAAATTTGATGTAGAGGAGCTTTATAGTTTCTCAATCCTACAAAGAAACATGTTAAGTTGTAGACAAAACATGTTAAGCAAAAAAGCCAAAATAGACAGACACATCGCAAAGCATGCAATTGAAGGAGAATTTTTCAAAGGGGATCCCTTCAAGAACCCTTCGAGACAATAAGGGGCCTACTCAAAGGGAAACTCCAATTTGAAAGACATTAAATTTTTTGCAAGTGATTCTGTCATCAAGGAATCCTTTTGAAAGATCTCTTTCGTCCAGCAATCTGGTGGAAAGAATGCTCATTCTCAAAGGCAATTTTTTAGACTTCTTCATTAGAAAAAGTACTCCTTTTTCGAAGGAAAGTTTTCAGATTCTTTCATTACAAATTTGTTTCTAAAAGAAGAATTTCACTAAGGGGTCCTTTTTGAAGAATGCATCATTTGGAAAATGAAAAAAAATCAGTAAGGGATTATTTGGCCACATAATACACCTTATTGAAAATTAGAAAAGCATGGTAGCCCCCCCTTAGGATGGTGTGTGGTACATAGAGGAGTGTGTAGCATCCTCGGGAGAGAAAGAAGAGGCAGAGATGTTGTGGCCCGCGATACATAGCGAGATGTAATCATAGAATTTTGTAATGCATGTGAGGGATAACACATAAGCACCACAACATCACGAAGCAGATAAAGAGAGACAATCAAAGACAAATAAAACAAGAGACAGGGGGATATGATAGTTCGGGGTCAAATATGTTCATACATATAATAGGTACCACATGATGTATGAACAAACGATCATAAATCCTCGAAGTTCATAGATAATGAAGAAGAGCACATGAAGACAAAATAAAAATAAAAATTGGGTCAACATGGAAGATGGCTTAAATTCTCCCAAAGCTTTCCATCATACCTAATTGTCGAAAAGAAAAGTCATGACATATAGAAAAATGATGAAACAAATAGAGGAAGTTCATGAAAAAATTTGTGTGCCTATATCCAAGCACCTACAAGGGTAGCAAGGGTCCTCCAGGTATGTTCACAAACACAAATAGACAAGCATAAGGGAACACAAACACACACACAAATATAATCTACTAATAATGATGCAGGGGCATCCGGAAGATTCAAAGAAAATTCAGTTACAAAGGTTGTAGATAATGCAGTGAGTCCAGTATGATGGCTAGGTTAGTATATTGAGGATGAGGAGTCATGGATTAAAGGGTTTGTTGATGAGCATGTCTAGTTTATCAACCAGAAGTTTCAAAGGTTCACATGAAGATTTGATCAAGTTATGAGTATATGTGTTCTAACAGTTTTTTAGTTACTTTAGTTGGTATTCTTGAAGGAAGATGATGTATTCTTGTAATCTTAGTTGTTGTGGATCTTCAGTGGTGATTCACAGATGTTTCTAGATCATGATCTAGCTATGTTGTTGGTTCACATTGTTTTTTATGCTCACGATTGGTGATTTTCCTTCTGGGAGTTCATGTTTTCTTGTTCTTATGCCGACAGGGTGATTGTAACGTGTTGTGGATCTTTGAGGCTAATTATTTAAGGTGTTTCATTTTCAAGGCATGTTGTTTTGGGTCCCTACTATGTTTGGGCCAACCTTGGTTGATGCACATTGATAATTTATTATGGATTTGGGCCAATAGTTTGTATACTTTTTATATATTGTTGGGTCGACATGTAGTTGATGTTATCCATGGATGTGGATATATAAGACCGATTGTTTTGAGGAGATTGATAATGAAAAAGGAGAAGCAGGAAGATATATGTGTGAAATGTGTGAATTTCTATGTGTGAACAATGTTCTAATCTTTTGAAGGCAGAGATGAAATGTGAAGAATAGTAGTCATGAAGCACGGTGATAAGGTGTTTTGATCCGATAAGATCAGTAGATTAGAGAAATCTTGAAGTAGAATGAAGAATCAATGAAATATTTTTATTAAATGAATTGTTTATAATTCTTGGGTTGTGGCCTAGCATTTGTAAAGCTCGAGTGGCATATGTAATGTGTTTTGAGATCATAATATAATGAGGAGTGAACTTTGAAGGCTAGGTTTTTCCCAGAATAATTCTTGTGTCATGTGTTCTTGCATATTTGTTAGCTTTTGTTGCATATCTATAATATCTGAGTGTTAGTTGTTTAAGTTGTGAGGTTGGACAGTCCCTCACCAGACCCTCCTACCTTGGTCTACATCAATTGGTATCAAAGCTGGTTGAAGATCTGGTTGTGAATTCATCAGATTAGCTTGTGAATCTGTGATTAGGTTGTGAATCTATTGGTTGGTTGTAAATCTATTTTAGAGCAGGTTCTAGAGTAGGTTGAAGAGTTGGTTGTGAATTTGTTGCAAGATGGGGAAGATTGGGAAAATAAAAAAGAAGGAAAAAGAGAACCTGATATGTGAAATGGATACCTTGGAGGAAGAATTGTGCGAACTAAGGAAGTGTAATTCAGAATTCATGGAGAAGATGAAAGAACTAGGAAAATACAAGTGTGATGCCCTTGAAGAAGAACTAGAAATTGAAAGAAGGAGAAAACAAGAACTGGAAGCAAAGTTGGATAAGTTTGAAGAAGGATTCATGTTGTTTAAGGAGTTGGATAAGAAGATTGGAGATCTAGAGGAAAGTTTGAAAGAGTTGAACAAGGAGAACAATTTGTAGAAGAAGGAAATATATGATCTGAAGGAACATGCTAACCGGTTGGAGAAGGAGAATGAAATATTGAGATCTAAACCTGAAGTGGGTGATGTTTCTTGTGATACTAATGATTTGTGTGATGTTGCAGAAAGTGAAGTTGAAGATAACAATGTAACTAAGCCTATGATTGTTGGAGATGGTATTGGTTTCAAAATCATGCAGAGAATGGGATACAGAGGAAAATGATTGGGAAAGCATTAGCAAGGAATGACATAACCTATTGTACTGGTAAGGAGAGAAAGAAGTGAAGGCCTTAGATATGACAGAGGTAAGGATGTTGTTACAAGTTCAAACAATTCAGATTAGGGAAGAAAAATTATCTATTGTTCACATTGTAATAGGCATGGACATGAAAATTAATTGTGTTGGGATCTATATCCTTGTAAGTTTTGTGGACTAAGGAATCATTTTGAGAAGATGTGTTGGAATAAAATGAGAGGGAGAAAGCCTAGGACATATTGTATAAAGATGAATTATGGATGGATTGATGGATCAAAATGGAAGTATGTTTCTCATAAGTTCAGAAAGTTTTACAAATTGAATTATTCAAGTGTTGAGGGAAAGGAAGGATCGAGATGTAGGGAAAGAAGACCTTATATAGATCAGAACAAGGATAGTTATTCAAACTATAGAGGGAGATGTGACAGGAGTCATAATACTTATCACAATGAAGGGTACCAAAGAAGTGAAAGAGGATTTGCTAGAGAAGGAACCTATTTTTAGGTTTGGAGGAAGAAAGAATCAAGCACTAAATATCATCAAGAACCTAATATCAGAGAAGCTAATGAAAGATTAACAATAAAGGATCCAGAGATAGTTTGTGCAAATGAAGAACCTATTGATACAAAATTAGTTTATCCAGAGGAAGGGGAACCTTTGGAGGAATCAAATTCAATTGTGGAACCAAAAGAAGAAGCAGTAATCTTAAAGAGACTTGTGAAAGTAGTGAACCAGTGTGAATAATAACTGGAAAGGGGAGTCTACATTGCAAAGGTAGAGAATAGTGTAGGAATAGTATATGTAGAGAATAAAATCTATTTTGAGGTGTGCAAAGGAAATGCAGAGATCAGAAAGTGTTGTAGAGGAAATTTGGAAATGATATTGATGAGTCAAGGAAGTCATATGATTGTTACGATGTTAGCTTTTATTTGATTGAAGAAGAAAATGAAGAACCTGAGGAAACTTGCAGGGTGGGCTTGCTCAAATCACCCACCAGTGAGGCAGTGCAAGGCCTACAAGTAGATCACCGAATCCATATTACATTTGAGGCAGTTTTGCAAGGTGGAATTGAACAAACCGTTGACCTTGAGGCTGTTGCAAGTACCTACTAACTTTTAATTGATTGAGGTAGACATTGATCTTGAGGAAACTTGTGGAGAAGGCTTGCTCAAATCACCGACCATTAAGGCGGTGCAAGGCTTGTAGGTAGTGGTGGTCACCTACAAAAGGATATAAAAGTCATGGCAAATCCTAACCTGGGAATTGGACATTCTAGCAGGTGACTAACAACTTCTTATGGTCGTTCATTTACATTGTCAAACCAGGGAACGTATACTTGAAATAGAGAGGCACTGTATGTGCATTAAGAACCAGTTTCAGCCACAATTTACTAGAAATAAATGCTTGGAAGGAATTCTACTTACACTGCAGGAACGTAATGTAAAGCCTTCTTAACTTAAGCATAACTTAATCAAAGCAAAAATCATGACAACTATTACTAAGGAACAAACTATGAACTGGTCTTATGTTGCAGGAACAAACACAGGGATGGATTCTCGATGCTGCAGGAACAATATAAGACTGAGTTTGCGCTAAAACCTTCAAGAATGAAATTCTAACTTATAATCAACAGGAAATAAACAACTAACTACAGATACTCACTAAGTGGGCCCCCTTAGCAAGCATCAACCATTTTATGCAAGAATTGAACTCAAAACTTCATCAGCTTTTATTCATAAACTTGGAATCATATATATTGATCATTCTGCTTGTAAGAAAACTAACACAAAACTATGTTTCTTATTATAATACTACTCTTAATACACTTCGTTTTGTTGTTCAATCACACAGGAGGAACACTTATTTATAGAAAGCAACTAACTACCTAACTCTAACAGAGAAAGACGTGGACATAAATGCATCCTGAAGCCGAGGAACAAACTTCTCATAAATGAAAGCATATCTGATCAACCGATTCATAGGGAATCTAGCATTCCACTCTTCCTACATTAATGATCATTTATATTTCCTCCCAATGACCCGGTCAGAGAGTCTTTTCTAGAACAAATTCCTTGATGTCGCGCTGGAAATGGACTTTATTGCAGGGCCAATATCTGTTGCGCTTTGACTCGTTCATGCCTCTTTCAACAACCTGCGATACACATGGTGATAGAAGCGAAAGAAAGCATGCACATAATAGCATGATACACATTCATTAATCACACATTAAATCCATTTCATTATCCAAAAAACACATGCATTATATCAGTCATTCAGGAGGTCAAACAGGGCAATAAATACAGACACACAGAGATGTTAAGCTGCAGGAATATAGGAATGTGTTGCTATAGGATACTACCCGATTTTAAATAAAAAGTCTTTAATCAAAGAGTTTAAACAACCGTCAGCAAAAGAGTAAGGGTATTAAAAATACATCATAATATTCAAATTATGAGAATATTTCAAGCTCATCATTTGCCCCCTACTTATCCTAATGATGGTCCTTTAGCATTAAGCTTTCTAGTTGTTTCTCTAAAATTAGTAGGAGTAGCATGGCCGTGCAATGAAGTTCCGAATTTGTAGTAGAAACCTGTGAAATTTTGCCAATACCTGCTGGTTTCTGCATCCTCGTTAACATTTGTAGCCAAATAAGGGTAAAGTGGCCACATCAAAACTAGAGGTCGAAACGTTAATGGTAACCATAACTCAAACCTTTCCTGGAGACCCAGCTGCATATACTTCTCTATCCTTCTGATGGCTACTTTAAAGTTCAGAGGGCTATGAGGCTCAGATTTCCTCAGACCAACAGTCAGTTTTTCTCATCTTGTTTCAATTATGGAAGATGAAAGCTTCCAAAACAGATATGTTTGGTCTTTGAACTCATCATACACCTACTTCCTGATATTAAATACTTTCATTCTTGTTGTAGGATCATGGAATCCATACGCAATAGTAAGCCAAGTTCTCAGAATTGTGTGGGGATCTGAGCTTTCAAGTCACAGCAGAATAGGTTCATTCCTTTTAGCCTCTTCATAAGCCTCTAATTGTTTTCCATAGTTAGTTTCATTGGCAACCAAAGACATGAGTGACCTAAGATGAATGTCACCAATGTAGAGAAGCAGGTTCCATTTTGTTTCAGAGGGAATTAGCAAACCATGCAGATAAAACTCACATAAAGAATTTCTTAGCTAATTGGGTGCTACTTGATATGCATCATAAAATTCCTTAACTGTGTGAATGTCAGGGTCTAAATTTTTGGAAATTCTCATCAATTGGAACTAAAGAAATTTCTCTTTAAGGCACATAGCATATACCCTAGGTGGTGATCTACATTCCATAATTTTACCGGTTACCTTCATCATTTCATCCATTTTCTCTTTCATTTCTTGAATTTCCTGTTTTTGTCTTTCAATTTCCTTTTTCAATTTCTTCTTTTCTTCTTCCCAAAGACTTTGTTGAAGGTTGGTTCTAGCTAAATGGTGGAAACTCAAAGTCTAAAATGTAACATGCCTCCATGTAATCCTAAGGTATTCCAATTATTCAATCGGCAATTTCCTTTTATAAACAACCAATGCTCGACAAGTTTCAAAGGGTGATGGTGTTTCATTGGACACTTCAATTTGTTCAAGTTGTTCTTCCTCTTGCCGCGGGATGGACTCATGTTGCTGCCCAGGAGGAGATTATGTTTCTCCTAAAATTTTCCCAACTGCTTCAACCAACTCATCAAGACTTGGAATCCTCCTTTTATAACCACTACCATGTTGTGCTTCCTCAACTTCCACTGTCTTAGTTTGCAGTTCCCCAGGAATAATAGATGAACTTTGTGGAACATTCTTAGATACACTCTGAGAAACATCATGACTAAATTCTTCATATTCCTCAGGAATGACTATAATTTTAGGTTGAATGGAGGTTGAGGTAACTTTACACTATTTCCTTGATGAAACTCTTTTTGTAAAAGTAACAGCTGCAGGAGACTCTTTCGTAGCTTTCCTCTTTCTAACTTGCCTAGAGGATTCAAACTTAGTAGGAGAAGGTGATAGTGAAACTGTGGTGGCAATAGGCGTTGTTGTAGGAGAAACTACAACAAGGGAAGATGTTACAGGAGAGAGCAGAGTAGAACGTTTTCGCTTTTGAACATGAGGGGTTGATTTTGGGGTTTGTTCTACCCTAGATGACTCTCCTACCTTCGTTTTCCCTTTTTATTTTCTACCAGCAGACCTGGTTTGTACTTGGATAGAGGACTCTGGTGTGGAGGCTGTAGGACTAGGTGTTGCAGGAGCAAATGATTCTTGCTCTACTTCCCTACTTGTAGATTCTACTCTCTTTTTCTTTTTCTTGCGTTGTGCAGGGAGTGCTCTAGGAGATTCTGGAGGTTGTAGACCCTTCTGGGCAACAAATTCTTGCCAAGAAAGGGGTGATATATCCCTTAGGGAACGCTCAATCAAGAATTTAATGAGGGAAAGATAGGTGATAGAGTTGTCCTTACCCCTCTGGGTTTCATGGGCACTACATTCCAAAAGGTTTAACAAAAATTTTGGAACATTGACAGCTAAATCGTGCCTCATATGACTCAATAGTTTGAAATGATAAAAATGCAAATAGGAAAAATGTACCTCACAAGTCAAATACCTGATTATGAAGGTGGCATATTCTGAGTATGGAGGAGGCAGTGACACCCGTTTGCATCCTTGTTTGGAAACCTCTAAGGGTCCATCTGTTGGTATTGTGAATTCTGCCCTAGAAGAGACAGCATCTCTTCCTGAATGAAAGTTCTCTCCTACTGCTGGAAGCCCAGTTACTTCAGCAATCCGCTCTTCTGTAACGGCAATTGTCAAACCCCACACTATAGCTTCTCCCTTTGAAAGAGTTCTCAAAAACTCACCTACAACTTCCTCATTAAAGGAATCTATCCCCAGAAAATAATTCAACCATCTGCAATTGCTAAATGCCTAAACCACTTGAGGATTTTGTGTCAAGGCTTCATGAGCTGCAGGCTCATGTCTCACTAACTGGCTACCCATATTCACAAATTATCCCTGCTGAGATTCCTGAAACTCAAACTTCTTCCAAAAATTTGAAAAAACTTTTTTCTCACCCTGCTTCTTTCTTTCTGTTGTCACTTTTCTTTACTTTTCCAAGAATGATACAAAAGATAATTGCATGAAATGATTTATTAAAAACTACTCAAATCAAGCAGTTAACTTGTTGATTAAGATAAAAGCACGCAGTCATACTTGGTAAGTACAAGAAAATAAAACTATCTTGACAGATGTGACAGTGGCAGAAGAAAAGGTTTGAAATGGATTATCCCCGCCCCCTAATTAAAATTTGGCATGTGTCCACACATGTGCATAAGGATAGGCAAAAAATTGGCAATAATGACTGATAGATACATAGCAATTAATGAATAAATGAAATAAATAAATGATGTGAGAGTAAAAGATATCACGTACCTTATAATAAGTGCTCGTAGATACTGGGAAAGATCACAACCTAGCTTGAAATGATGGTTGGAACAGAAACCATAAATGAAGGTGGTATGGCAGGATGGATGACATGGATGGGTGACGTGGAAGAAGATGGAACGAATGATGGTGATGGATGAAAAACGAAGAAAGTGGCTTCCTTAAAAAGGAAACCTTTATTATGGGCATGCAACATAGCATTTTAAAGAGATGCTACAAGAAAAAGGCCGAAGCCTTTTGCTGTAGGAAGATCAGTGGCTACATCTAAAACAAACTGCTTCATAAATTATTCTTTGGATGTTGGCTTATGATAGAACCTAAGACGGTGTCCATTAATCAGTATCTTGAATCGGACAAGATCTATTGTAGCCAACTGAACTGAACCATTATCAAACACATTTTATATTTCATAAGGACCAAGCCATCTTCTGGTGAGTTTACCTTGATTTTCCTTGTACCTGGAGTCATAGAGCAACGCCCAATCACCGGCAAAGAATTGCTTAGTTCTGATATGGTGGTCATGCCATTTCTTTCTTTGATGTTGGATAGCTTCAGTATACTACAGGGCAGCTTTCCTTATCTCATCCAGTGAATTCAATTACAGGAGGCGTTCCTTTTGGGCTTCTGAAAGATCAATTTAAGCCAAAGAGCAATTCTTAAGGTCTTATGCTCAAACTCTATTGGAAGCATGGCAGTTTTTCCATAGAGTAACTCAAAAGGGGTAAACCTTGTAGTTGTTTTTCATGTTGTCCTATAGGCCCAAATTGCTTCAAAAAGTTGACTGATCCAATCCTTCTTATGTAACTATACTATTTTAGTAAGGATTGCCTCTAATTCTCTGTTGGTAACCTCTGCCTGACCATTGGCTTGAGGGTGATAGGGGCTAGACTTTATGTGTCTGATCTTGTAATCATTCATCAATGCAGTGATTAAGTTTGATGTAAACTGAGCTCCTTGATCAGTAACAAGTTCCCTTGGGACTCCAAACCGAGTAAAATTCTGCTCATACAAAAACTCAGCAACTTTATTGTTATGGGCATGTGTCATTACTTTCATTTCCACCCACTTGGTTACATAATCAGTGCAAACCAAAATCTATGATTTCCCATTGGATGGAGGATCAATAGGCCCAACAAAATCCATGCCCCACTTGTCAAAGGGACTGACTACCACTTGAGGATACAAGGGCATTTCATCAGACCTTGTTGGTCTCCCATGCGTTGACATTTGTCACATTTTTTGGTGTAGGTTGCAGCATCCTTCTGTAGTTTGGGCCAATAGTACCTTGTAGCAAGTACTTTCATAGATGTTCTCTTGGATGCAAAGTGCCCACCACATGGCTCATCATGAAAAGCATGCAAAATGTCATAGGTCTCATCTTCCCTAACATACCTTCACATGACTTGCTCAGGTCCTGTGTAAAATAAACAGTCTATAATCCATCTATCAACAATTTCCTGTCCTTTGGTGAGAAGTGAGTTGGGATCTTGTTGGCTGCTAAATAATTTGCAATATCTGCATACCATGGAGTTTGAGCAACAATAGAAAATAGATGTTCATCAAGAAAGCTATCATCAATTACCTCAAGGGTGGTAGGTGTAGTTGTTTGAAGTCTTGACAAGAAATCAACCACCACATTAGCCCAACCTGGCTTATCAATAACTATGATATCAAATTCCTGCAACAATAGGAGCCATCTTGCTAATCTGCCAGATATGGTAGGCTTATTCATGAGGTACCTTACTGTTGCGTGATCTGTATGAACAAATATTTGGTAACCAGTGATATAATGTTGAAACTTGTTCAGGGCATACACAACTGCTAGCAATTATTTCTTTGTGAAAGTATAGTTTAATTCAGGGCCTTGAAGGTTTTTGCTAATGAAATATATGGCATGCTCTATGGAATTCTCTTTCTATCCTAAAACTGCCCCTATGGCATAATCAGAAGCATCTGTGTGTATATGAAAGGGTAGACTCCACTTTGGTCCTTGAAGAGTAAGTGTCTAAGTAAGTAAGTTCTTAAGCTGCAAAAAATATTTGTCACAGGCCTCAGTCCAGTTAAATTCAGAATCCTTAGTCAATAAGACATATAATGGACTAGCTATTTTGCTAAAATCTTTGATAAATCTTCTATAATATCCAGCATGTCCTAGGAAGCTTCTAACATCCTTTTGTTTCATAGGTGTTTGCAAAGTTAGAATGACTTCTATTTTTGCAGGATCAACTTGAATTCCTCCTTGAGAGATATGATGGCCTAAAAAACTTCCTTCTTGCATCATCATAAAACACTTCTCACTATTCAAAGACAAATTGTGCTCCTTACATCTTTTCAACACTTTCTCCAAACTTGCTAATGCTTCTTCAAAACTAACTCCATAAGTGGTGAAGTCATCCATGTAGATCTCCATAGAATCATGAGAAATGTTAGCAAAAATACTAATCACTTCCCTTTGAAATGTTGCAGGTGCATTACACAGGCCAAAAGGTAAGACAGAGTAGGCAAAAGTTCCCCATGGACAGGTAAAATTTATTTTGTCTTGATCCCCAGGGGAAATTCTAATTTGATTATACCCACTATATCCATCCAAAAAGGAGAAATACTTTTTACCAGACAATGAGTCTAGCACTTGGTCAACAAATGGCAATGGAAAATGATCATTTTTAGTTGTTGTGTTCAGCTCCCTATAGTCTACACAAACTCTCCATTTTCCACCTTTTTTAGGAATGATCACCAATGGAGATATCCATTGACTGTCTAAAATGGGGTAGATAAAACCAACATCAAGCAATTTTTGGAGCTCATTTTTAACTATTTCCCTGAGTGTTGGGTTTATCCTTCTTTGAGGCTGCCTAACAGGTGAGCAGTCTTCCTTAATGTAGATCCTATGAGTACAGAGTTGAGGATCTATTCCCTTCATATCCCCATAGTCCCATGCAAAAGCTCTATGTTGATCTTGCGGCATTGTGACTAGGGCAGTTTGTTGAGATTGAGGCAGCTTATTATTGATATTCAGATAGCGGCCTGGAGACAGTTCTATTTGCTTGGTAAGATCATTCATGGAGACTACTGATAAAGGTGGTGTCTATATTTCATGTGGAAGCAAATGTTGATAAACTATAGGAATTTTAGGTGGCAAGCTCTCTGGATTCAGTTGTTGCAGGAAGCACTGCTGAGGACAGCTCTCTAGAACAGATGGACTACTCATATCAGAGTTGGACTAAAAAATGTGTAAAAGCAGGCCATCCTCACTCTGAAGCTGGGAAAATGGATTAGTTTGCAGTATCATTAGTTGAGCCAATGAATTGACTTCTTTAGTTTCCTCTCCTAAATCTGGCCAAATTGGTTGAGACAAGTTTGGCTGAGGCTGGGCAGGTGAGTATAAAGCCAATTTCTTTGTTGACTAATCATCAGAAATTGTCATGTCTTTTGAAATGAATCCTATAAAAGCATCAGTTGTGGCTAACCATGGTCTACCTAGGATGATAGGATATCCTCCCAAAGTTTCCTTAGTGGACAATATGGTGAAATCTACTGGGTATTCCCAAGACTCAAAATTGACAATGATATCTTCTACCACGCCATCAAGTGTTAATGTGGATCTATCAGCAAGCTGTAGGATGGTAGGTGTAGACCTAATGGTTAGGATATTCAAATACTCCATAGTATGCTTATTCATTACATTGATGGTTGCACCAAGGTCAATCAAAACATTTTTTACTATCTGGCCATTAATATTTATTTGTACCACAAGACTCCCAGGGTCAGCATATTTTGGAATGACTACCTTCCCTAACATAATATATGCCAACTATCCTAGAACATGGATAGTTTGGGGATCCTTTTTCTTTCTTCCATGTTTCTTCAAACAGGCCTCCTTAATGGTTTTCCCATAAATTGGGACATCTTTAATGGTTTGAAAAAGGGGAATTTGAATGTGTACATTCTTTAGCTGATCCAATATATCAAAGATAGGCTCTTCCATAGACTTGGATGTAGTAACTTGCAATCTCTGAAAAAGTGGTTTGGTTTGATGTTGCAAGACAGGCTCCTTAGAGACAGCATCTGATATAGGTATATGTGTTGCAGGATCAATAGGTTGTTCAAAGGCAGAGTCTGGAATCTCAGTAATTACTGGCGGTTGTGGAGCAGGAAGAGTGGTTTCAGACCTGAGATGGATATCATTAATATTCAGGGCATAAGCTAGATACTAATTAGCTTCTGCAAAATACATAGGTTGTTGTTGATGTTCCCGCTTATTATTAGGATTTGGAAATGGTTGAGCAGGCATAGGCATTTGTTTTGGAGGGCCAGTATTTGTTGCAAGTGTTGCAGGAGGTGCTGGAGGTGGCATGAGGGCCAGAGGTTGTGGTTGCTGAAGCTGCAGGAATCCAAGGGATTGGTTCTGCCATTGCTGAGACCTATCCATTGAGGATTTTGTTGCCAGTTACCTTGGGGTGGAGTCCATTATCCTTGTGGCTGCTACCAACCTCCTTGAGGAGATTGCCATTGAGGACTCTGATAGTTAGGCCAATGTGGTTGAGAAGTATTCCAAGGTGGTGATGGGCCATATGTAGGTTACCATTGAATATTGTAATTAGAATAAGGATTACCAAAAGTCAAAGGGTCTTGAGGCATACCTTGTCTTTGATCCCATGGGCGTCTTTGTGCAACGAAGAATACTTGGTCATCATCACCCTCTACTGCCTTAAAATCAGTAGGTAATTGCTTAGCCTCCAGGTTAACCACCATCTTACATCTGTAGTCACATTTCTTTTGTCTGCAATGTGGACAGAACTCAGCCAAGATTGCTTCAGCTTCCTCATGTTTCTTCCGAGATTGCATAGTATCCAACTGTGTAGCCATGTTGTTTATGATATCTTGCTTGAAATTAGATAGCAAATTTTTGATCTCCATCCGTGAAACTCCATTAATAGAAGACTTTCTCATTGTGGCTTGATGACCTCTACTCTTCTTAACATTTGCTCGAGGGTAGTTGCGACATATGGTCTTAATTTCATCCCAAGGCACTTGGGTTATATCTCCTCCTCCCATCATATCCAGGGCATCTATACAGGCGTCACTGATTCCCCTCAGAAAAAGTAGTTTCTGAGATTCTTCATTGAGAGTATGGTCTAAATTCTTTTTCAGGGAAAACAAGAACCTTGAGATATAGTCTTCCAGGCTTTCTTCCTCCTTTTGTTGAATTCTGAATATGTCATCGCCCTTACTACCACTCTTACAATATTCCTTGTATTTCTCAATAAATTTTGTTTGCATGACTGCCCAACTATCGACAGCATCCCTTCCCAAACTCATAAACCATCTAAGAGCTCCCTCCTTCAAAGTAGTAGGAAACAACTTCAGCCTGTGAGCATTTGAAGTGTAATCATAGCTATGGCAGAAGATGTCAAACTCAAACAAGAAAGTGTTTGGGTCCTTTGTAACTAGTCCATAGAACTTGGGAAGTAATGAAGAAGGAATATTTTTAAGGTTATCATTATCTTGTTGGGCGATGATGGGGAATTCAAAAGCAGGAGGTCGATTAGGTGGATTACGTGCCATATTTGCTTGATAGAGTATCAAAGCAAATAGATTTTCTTGAGGTTCTTCATCAGCTAGGGAAAAGGGAAATTCAGCAAGCAGGTTTTCAGCAAATGGATTGATATCTTGGTCTCCTCCTTCCTCAAATAGATTATAAGCTAGTTCAAAATTGTTATCAATGAATGGACGGTTAGGGAGGAATCTTCCTATAGCGTCTCTTCTTCTATGCATGAAATGGACTTAACTGAAAATTGAAGGAATTTGAAAATGCTTGAATAATCACACTAAACTATTGCTAACAATGACTATGACAGGTTCTTAGCTTGACACCATCCCCGGCAACGGCGCCAAAAATGGTGGTCGCCCACAAAAGGATATAAAAGTCATGGAAAATCCTAACCTGGGAATTGGACATTCCAGTAGGTGACTAACATCTTCTTATGGTCGTTCATTTACATTGTCAAACCAGGGAACATATACTTGAAATGGAGTGGCACTGTATGTGCACTAAGAACCAGTTTCAGCCACAATTTACTAGAAATAAATGTTTGGAAGGAATTCTACATATACTGCAGGAATGTAATGTAAAGCCTTCTTAACTTAAGCATAACTTAATCAAAACATAAATCATGACAACTATTACTAAGGAACAAACTATGAACTAGTCTTATGTTGCAGGATCAAACACGGGGATGAATTCTCGATGCTACAGGAACAATATAAGACTAAGTTTGTGTTGAAACCTTCAAGAATGAAATTATAACTTATAATAAACATGAAATAAACAACTAACTACAGATACTCACTAAGTGGTCCCCCTTAGCAAGCATCAACCAGTTTATGCAAGAATTGAACTCAAAACTTCATCAACTTTTATTCATAAACTTGGAATCATATACATTGATCGTTCTGCTTGTAAGAAAACTAACACAAAACTATGTTTCTCATTATAATACTAATCTTAATACAATCTATTTTTTTATTCACTCACGCAGGAGGAACACTTATTTATAGAAAGCAACTAACTACCTAACTCTAACAGAGAAAGACGTGGACATAAATGCATCCTGAAGTCGAGGAACAGACTTCTCATAAATGAAAGCATATATGTTCAACCGATTCAGAGAGAATCTAGCATTCCACTCTTCCTAGATTAATGATCATTTAGATTTCCTCCCAATGACCCGGTCAGAGATTCTTTGCTAGAACAACTTCCTTGATGTCGTTTTGGAAATGGACTTTACTACAGGGCCGAGATCAATTGCGCTTTGACTCGTTCATGCCTCTTTCAACAACCTGTGATACACATGGTGATAGAAGTGAAAGAAAGAATGCACACAATAGCACGATACACATTCATTAATCACACATTAAATCCATTTCACTATCCAAAAACCACATGCATTATATCAGTCATTCAAGAGGTCAAACCGGGCAATAAATACAAACACACAAAGATGTTAAGCTGCAGGAATATAGGAATGTGTTGCTACAGGATACTACCCTATTTTAGATAAAAAGTCTTTAATTAAAGAATTTAAACAACCATCAGCAAAAGAGTAAGGGTATTAAAAATACATCATAATATTCAAATTATGAGCATATTTCGAGCTCATCAGGTAGATCACCGAATCCAAATTACACTTGAGGTCGTTTTACAGGGTGGACTTGAACAGACCACCGACTGTGAGGTAGTTGCAAGTACCTATGAATAGATTGTCAAACCAATTCAAGGAGATGACATTGATTTTGTCATAACTTAGCCCAAAGTGAAGAGGCTCACTTTTCAAATAACCTTGAGAGTCTGATGCAAGGGCATCTGAAATATTCAAAGAACATTTAGTTACAAAGGTTGTAGATAATGCAATGAAGTCCAATATGATAGATAGCTCAATATATTGAGGATGAGGAGTCACAGATTAAATGATTTGTTGATAAGCATGTCTAGTTTATCCACCAGAATATTTAGAGGTTCACATGAAGATTTGATCAAGTTATGAGTATTTGTGCTCTAACACTTGTTTGGTTTCTTTACTTGGTATTCCTGAAGGAAATTGATGTGATTCTTGTAATCTGAGTTGTTGTAGATCTTCAGTGGTGATTCGTGGATGTTTCTAGATCATGATCTAGCTGTGTTGTTGGTTCAGATTGTTTGTTGTGCTCATGATTGGAAATTTTCCTTCCGAGAGTTCATGTTTTCCTGTTCTTGGATGATAGGGTGATTGTAATGTGTTGTGGATCTTTGAGGCTAATTATTTAAGGTGTTTTGTGTTTGAGGCATATTGTTTTGGGTCCCTACTATGTTTAGGCCGACCTTGGTTGATGCGCATTGGTAATTGCTTATGGATTTGGGCCAACATTTTGTACACTTTTTATATATTGTTGGGTCGACATGTAGTTGATGCTATCCTTGGATTCGGATATATAAGACAAATTGTTTTGAGGAGATTGATAATGAAAAAGGGGAAGCAGGAAGATATATGTGTGAGATGTGTGAAGTTTTTTGTGTGAAAAATGTTCTAATCTTTTGAAGGCAGAGATAAAGTGTGAAGAACAGTAGTCTTGAAGCACGGTGATGAGGTGTTCTGATCCGATAAGATCAGCGGAGTAGACAAATCTTGAAGTAGAATGAAGAATTGATGAAAGATAGATATTATATGATTTTTTTGTAATTCTTGGGCTACGGCCTAGCATTTGTAAAGCCCGAGTGGCATATGTAATTTGTTTTGAGATCATAATATAATGAGGAGTGAACTTTAAAGGCTGGGTTTTTCCTTTTGAGGGTTTTCCCAGGATAATTCCTATGTCATGTGTTCTTGTGTATCTGTTATCTTTATGTTGATTATTTGTTAGCTTTTGTTGCATATCTATAAGATCTAAGTGTTAGTTGTTTAAGCTGTGAGGTGGGACAGTCCCTCATCAGACCCTCCTACCTTGGTCTGCGTCAATTGGTATCAGAGCTGGTTGAAGATCTGGTTGTGAATTCATTAGAGCAGGTTGTGAATTTGTGAGCAAGTTGTGAATCTGTGAGCAGGTTGTGAATCTGTGAGCAGGTTGTGAATTTTTTGGTTGGTTGCAAATATATTTCAGAGCAGATTGTAGAGTTGGTTGAAGAGTTGGTTGTGAATATGTTGCAAGATGGGGAAGATTGGGAAAAGAACAAAGAAGGAAAAAGAGAACCTGATATGTGAAAGGGATACCTTGGAAGAATAATTGTGTGAACTCAGGAAGTGTAATTCAGAATTTTTGAAGAAGACGAAAGAACTTGGAAAAGACAAGTGTGATTCCCTTGAAGAAGAATTAGAAATTGAAAGAAGGAGAAATGAAGAATATAAAGTAGAGCTGGATAAGTATGAAGAAGGATTCATTTTGTTTAAGGAGTTGGATAAGAAGATCAGAGATCTAGAGGAAAGTTTGAAAGAGCTAAACAATGAGAACAATTTGTAGAACAAGGAAATATCTAATCTGAAGGAACATGCTAACCAATTGGAGAAGGAGAATGAAATATTGAGATCTAAACCTAAAGTGGGTGATGTTTCTTGTGATACTAATGATTTGTGTGATGTTGCAGAAGGTGAAGTTGAAGATAACAATGTAACTAAGCCTATGATTGTTGGAGATGGTATTGGTTTCAAAACCATGCAAAGAATGGGATACAAAGGAAAAGGATTGGGAAAGCATCAACAAGGAATGACATAACCTATTGTACCGGTAAGGAGAGCAAGAAGTGAAGGCCTTGGATATGAAAGAGGTAAGGATGTTGTTACAAGTTCAAACAATTCAAATCAGGGAAGAAAAAGTATGTATTGTTCACATTGTAATAGGCATGGACATGAAAAGGAATTGTGTTGGGATCTATATCCTTGTAAGTTTTGTGGACTAAGGAATCATTCTAAGAAGATGTGCTGGAATAAAATGAGAGGGAGAAAGCCTAGGATAGATTGTATACAGATGAATTATGGATAGATTTATGGATCAAAATGGAAGTATATTGCTCGTAAGTTTAGAAATTTTTACAGATTGAAGCATTCAAGTGTTGAGGGGAAGGAAGGATCGGGATGCAAGGAAAGAAGACCTTCTACAGATTAGAACAAGCATAGTTATTCAAACTATAGAGGGAGAAGTGATAGGATTCATAATACTTATCACAATGAAGGGTACCAAAGGAGTGAAAGAGGATTCACTAGAGAAGGAACCTATTTTCATGTTTGGAGGAAGAAAGAATCAAGCACTAAATTTCATCAAGAACCTAATACCAAAGAAGCTAATGAAAGAGCAGTAGTAAAGGATGCAGAGATAGTTTGTGCAGATGAAGAAGAACCTATTGATACAAAATTAGTTTATCCAGAGGAAGGGGAACCTTTGGAGGAATCAGATTGGATAGTGGAACCAGAAGAAGAAGAAACGATCTTAAGGAGACTTGTGAAAGCAGTGAACCAATGTGAAGCATAATCGGAAATTGGAGTCTACATTGTAGAGGTAGAGAATAATGTAGGAACGGCATATGAAGAGAAGAAAATATATTTTGAGGTGTGCAAAGGAAATGCAGAGATCAGAAAGTGTTGTAGAGGAAATTTGGAAATGATATTGATGAGTCAAGAAAGTCATATGATTGTTTTGGTGTTAACTTTTATTTGATTGAAGAAAAAAATGAAGGACCTGAGGAAAATTGTAGGGTGGGCTTTCTAAGATCACCGACCAGTGAGGTAGTGCAAGGCCTGCAAGTAGATCACCGAATCTAGATTACATTTGAGGCAGTTTTTCAAGGTGGACTTGAACAGACAGCTGACCTTGAGGAATTCGCAAGTACCTGCTAACTTTTAATTGATTGAGGTAGACATTGATCTTGACGCAACTTATGGAGAAGGCTTACTCAGATCGCCGACCATTGAGGAAGTGCAAGGCTTGCAGGTAGATTGTCGAATAAAAATTACACTTGAGGTAGTTTTACAGGGTGGACTTGAACAGACCGTCGATCGTGAGGCAGTTGCAAGTACCTATGAACAGATCGCCAAACCAATTCAAGGAGACAGCATTGATTTTGACATAACTTGGCCCAGAGTGAAGAGGCTCACTTTTCAAATAACCCCGAGAGTCTGATGCAAGGGCATATGGAAGATTGAAAGAACATTCAGTTACAGAGGTTGTAGATAATGAAGTGAAGTCTAGTATGATGGCTAGCTTAGTATATTGAGGATGAGGAGTCACAGATTAAAGGGTTTTTTTGATGAGCATGTCTAGTTTATCCACTGGAAGTTTCAGAGGTTCGCATGAATATTTGATCAAGTTATGAGTATCTATGTTCTAACAGTTGTTCGGTTTCTTTAGTTGGTATACCTAAAGGAATTTGATGTGATTCTTGTAATCTGAGTTGTTGTGGATCTTCAGTGGTGATTCATGGATGATTCTAGATCGTGATCTAGCTGTGTTGTTGGTTCGCATTATTTTTTGTGCTCACAATTGGTGATTTTCCTTTTGGGAGTTCATGTTTTCTTGTTCTTGGCTGACAGGGTGATTGTAACATGTTGTGGATCTTCAAGGCTAATTGTTTAAGGTGTTTCGTGTTCGAGGCATGTTTTTTTGGGTCCCTACTATGTTTGGGCCAACCTTGGTTGATGCGCATTGGTAATTGTTTATGGATTTGGGTTGACAGTTTGTACACTTTTTAATATTGTTGGGCTGACATATAGTTGATGTTATCCTTGGATGCAGATATATAAGACCAATTGTTTTGAGGAGATTGATAATGAAAAATGGGAAGCAGGAAGATATATGTGCGAGATGTGCGAACAATGTTATAATCTTTTGAAGGCAGAGATGAAGTGTGAAGAACAATAGTCATGAAGCACAATGATGAGGTGTTATGATCTGGTAAGATCAGCAGAGAAGAGAAATATTGAAGCAAAAATAAGAATCGATGAAAGATTATTATTATATGAATTGTTTGTAATTCCTGGACTGCGGCCTAGCATCTATATAGCCTGAGTGGAATATGTAATGTGTTTTGAGATCATAATATAATGAGGAGTGATCTTTGAAGGCTCGGTTTTTCCCTTTGAGGGTTTTCCCAGGATAATTCTTGTGTCATGTGTTCTTGCATATTTGTTATCTTTATGTTGATTATTTGTTAGCTTTCATTGCATATCTATAAGATTTGAGTGTTAGTTTTTTAAGATGTCAGGTTGGACAGTCCCTCACCAAACCCTCCTACCTTGGTCTACGTCAAATAAAGAAGAGGTACCATCTTACTCCTTATCGAACAAGAGGTCATTGTACTCCCAATATAGATCATTATAGGGGTAGGGAGGAAAGACCTGCAAGGGTGAGATAGCGAGGGTAGAACCCTTCAACTCCCCTATAACAAGGGCCAAGGAAGAAGGCCCCTCACGGTCTTCTTGACTGAGCTCTTGTGAGGTAAAGGTCATTAATATCACAAAGATTGAGGACAGAGCCAAGATATCATCCACCGAGTTAAACATGCACTTCAATGGAGTTCCATGTGTTAACCAAGTGGGAGTTAGGAGAAGAAGGAGACACACAAGATCCATTGCCGACCTTGTTGAGAGGGGTAGTGACAAACTCAGGGGGTGTAGGCACTGCCTTCGTCACAAGGATGGCGCAAGCCAAAAAAAGGACTAGCTCCTGAAGAAGGTGAACCATTCTTTTGAACACCACTCAAAGTGAGGTCATCCTTCAGCTTTTGCTTCAGCATAGGATGTTGGATCCCCATAGAAGAAGTGGAGGTAGAGGAGGGAGAAAACAGAGCCACAATAGACAACACCTGTGTGTTCGACATGCCTATGGGATGATAAAAGGGAGGGATTTTTGAAAGGTTCATCAAGAGAGGAGGCTCCATGAAAGGAGAAATGAATACCTACACCCTTTTGGGGTGAGGATCATCAACACCCATTGAGGAAGCCATAAGAAAAACAAATGTGATTAGAATTGAGGTAGAAGTAGAAGGAAGAGACATAGCAGAAGAAGATATAGAAACAGAAGCTACTGGCTACCCCTCTGTATTTTGCAAGGCAACTTGTTCTATGGAAAAATATTTTAAACTATGCTTGTGCTCACATGCAAGCCGGTTACATCGGCTATGGGCACTAGAAGTTGTACCCTGAGAAGAAACAAGAGGTTCTTGTTCTGCCATAGGAGTGTCCTCCACAATTGTGGTTGATGGAAGGACAACCTCCTGGATAGGATTAGGAGAAGGGAACATAGGAGCAAAGACAATAGTAGGTGGAGAAGTAGACACAAGTGCCTCAGTAGTGGACCTCTTCCCATTCACCATCGAAGGGATAGGAGGAAGAGTAGTAGGAGGTCGCGGAGGCTGAGACATAGGAGCAACCCCATGAGGACCTTTTCCCTTGTCGTAGACAATGGGTCTAGGAACCATGGGCAAGACAAGAAGTTCAAAAACTTTATGCTTAATTTTTTTCCAAGAAAACACCATTGAGCTTCCCATGCGAGGTATGTGAGCAGGAGCCAAAGATGCCATAGTAGGGAAAGAAGCAAAATCAGATGGAGTAGAGGACACAAAAGAGGAAGGCCCTTGGGCACAAGAAATCTTTTCCTTCCCCATTTTTTGGGAGGAGGAGGCAACTTGTTTCTACGTAATCATGGAGCCTTTCTTGGAAATAGCATAGGGAGACATTGGATAGCTTTGGTTCATTTCCCCCAATCTTATACTTAACATAGGCACGATACAAAAATCCCCCTGGGAGGGAGAGGTCTGACTGGAGCAGGACAAAATTGGTCCAATGAAAAGACCCCATGCAACATTAGTGGTTTATAACTAGTGTCATGAACTACATGCATAAATCCCTCAAGCAATAATTTGAGAGACTTGTGAACCACAAAAGTGATGCCATTTATGGAAACCAAATAGGGGATGCCTAGCATCACTCTGAATAGGTCTGACTTCAGGATTATGAAAAAGGAAGTATCACGGTCTTGTTTCCTACCAAGATTGAAAGAGAAATAGAGCCAAGAGGAGGGATCGAGAGTCCATCATGTGTATATATAGTGGCCTTTGATTCTTCGTATTCCTCCCTATGCAAAGTGTTTATAAACAAAGCTTCTTTTGTTATAACATTCACTCAAATCATCGAGTCAACTAGGACACCAATCACAATGTTTCCATTGATTAAAGTGGGAATGTATAAGGGAGAAGGCTCTTTATTCAGAGGTAAGCCCTCTGAGGTAAATTTTATGTCAGGTGATGCGCTCGCAAATTAGGTAGGAGGAATATGTGAGAATGAGACCATATTCATGTATCCTGATGGGAATAACTCATAAGACTCAGAGGATTGAGAAATTGGAAAGTGACCTATCTAAATTCCACTTCCAAATATCCAAGAGCCCTTCTAACTATGTAACTAGGGGTCCTAGATTAGGTCATAAGGCTACACACCTTGCAACACATGAATCTACAACACGCTTAGGACACAAAAACAGGTTCCTTGATACTGAGAAATGAAACATATATATTCCTGTCAGGTTCACCAAAAATGTAAAGTAGGGGGATTTGTCACCCCCGAGACTCCAGGTCACGGGAGAGTCCCAAGGAACAGACTGCCCTAAACTACCTCGGGTTGAATTGGTAGGCTTGAAAGGATGAAAGAATGAGGCTGAAAAGGAAGGTCAAGCAACGCACCACTTTCTTTATGCCAAAACCAAGTGTTTATAGAATTAGAAGATCTGGCTATAAAGATTTCAGTTTGTTGCCTAGACAGCTCATTGTCTGATGATGAAAGTGCAGATCTTAGACTCTAGTGTGGCACGTTAGTGTCTCAGGGACACGCTGATGTCTTGTATGGATAGAGGTCCAAAAAGCAAATGAAAAACACTGCGAGCCTACTAACTATCTGACTGGTTATATTTTGATGTTTGACAAAAAGTACTGAAAATGTAGAAAACATAATACTTGAAAGGAAACTATTTGAAATGAACTATTCTAGAAATGACGAAGAGAATAGAGAAGAGGTATTGTTCTTTCCACTACTCGATTCTTCGATTAGCTCCACTCGAACGTGCCTACACACAAAAAATGAGAAAAATTTTGGGTTGTGTTTGAGGTTTGCCTCAGTCAAACCCCCATTTCAGTGTTCCCACCTCCACAGAAAACCAAGATACCACAAGATATATAAATCGATAAAGGAAGTATTGCAACTAGATAGAAAGCAGAGAAAACTAAAATGTTATCCAATAAGCATGATGATGCAACCAAATAGAAAGATACAAAGTTACCTTCCCAAATATGAGCTCTCAAGGCCAATAGCGGAAGGAATAGAGTGACACCACCACATAGAGAAGATGCAGCTTGAAAATCCTACAATGAGAGTGGTGTTGCAATGAGAGTACGTTGTTGGAGACAAATGAGGATCTTGCAACAAGAAGAGCAATGGTGTAGAGTGAAGCAAGAGTGTGAGAATGAGAGAATGAGAGGATCAAGTGTTAGAATGTGAGAGAGAGCATGCCAGAATGAAGGAATTGGAATGAATTGAGTTTGAATTGGAAAAATGGAGGTAAGAGGTCAAATTTCATCAGTCAAGGGAGATAGGGAATGTTGATCTTCGCAACCAATGGAAAATGTAATGTTTATGCAGATCCCAGGGGTAGGAATCTTATCAAGATGACATGTTGTGTGAATGCCTACACGATGTGTGCGCATCCCCAATAAAAATTCCTCCACCGATGTAAAAATATGCAACAAGGTGGAAGGGACAAGGTGGCAATAGTGAATTCTACATCATAGAGTTTATATTTTCTAAGGTAGGGGAAATTATATGGGAATTTTTCCTAGGGTACAAATTCGAGCCATTACAAATTGAATGGTTCATTTGAGAATTTGGCCATAGGTGGCATGATCCATTTCTCAATTGACAATTTTCACCCACTCGCTGCTAGCTACCCAGCCTCACCCTCACCCTCCTACCAATGATTGGGTGACACCACTACCACCAATAATACCACATGTAGGCTACCTATCAACCACCTTATATCCACCATTTTTTTATTTTGGAGATATAAAGGGGTAGTTTTCTTACAGAGAGCATAATTTTCATGTGGGGAGTCAAATTGTTGTATTCTTATAGTCGACATAAATATTTTTTTGAGTATTGTGTTGTGGTATTAGTGGTTTTTCCATATTTTACTTTTTTGAATAGAAAATAATAGTTGGAAGATATTTTTCTCTCATTGATTCAATAGGTCATATCTTGTTCCCATAATATCTTATTTTAGAAATTTTAAAGGAAATAGAGGGTAGTTTTCTAAGAAGTTCATAGTGGATCAAGTTTAGAGATTTGACATGTGATTTGTTTACTTACATTTTTATTTGAACTATTTCGTAGTTCCTTTATTGTGGTAATTTATGAGTTTATCGTAAATCAAATCTAGAGGTATTTTTGTGTTTGAGTCATGAAAAACGTACATGTTTATCTCTAGTTGTCTATGTTTGATATGGTTACTAATTGTAAAAGGGAAAATTGTTTAGTTCAAAAGATGTTAGTTTTTAACTAAATGATTCATATTTTGCTTCTTCCAATATTATGTAAGCGTAAAAGCACAAACCTGTGTCACACTTTTTTCCAACTTAATAGTTCCAAGCGAAATAGTTTCACTCTAAATAGTTTCACCCAAAATTACATGGCTTATACGTGGAAGATAAGGTTCTAGGATAAACCCTTTCGCTCAAAAAAATAATACAATTTTTTTTCTTTGGTCAATTTAAAATTCGAATCAATTTACATGTATACTTTTGGGTGAAAGGGTTTCAGTCAAAACCCTTTCACCCGAAACTATCTATGTGACATCCTTGTTGGCAAACACCTCATTTTTAAAAAAAAAAATTGAAACTTTCCACTTGAATATGATATTCCCTCAATCAAAATGATTTTTTTCAAAAAACTAAAAATACCCTTTTGTAGAGCTTAGAGTCAAGAATCCAAATGTATATTTTTTTATATTTTGATTAGTTTTAACATGTTTTAATTTTAAATAATGCAAGTAGGTTGTTAAAATAAAAAATGATGTTGATTAGAAGTTTAAAAAAATACTAAAACATATTAAAAAAAATGAAAAATGTATTGTGCACTAAAGGAGAGAATCCTCTCCAAAATGGTATAATTTATTTTTTGAAAATGATAAAAAAAAAAAAAAAAACAGTAGTTGACGTCAAATGAAAACTATCAAATTTTGGTACTTTTGAATTTAACACGTTATTATGAGGAAAATATACATCATAATTTTATTTTATTTTTTCCCATGCACTAGATATCAAAGTTATCTATTTGGGAAAAAAATTAAAGGGAAAATAAAGTTGTTTTTTGTTTTTTTCTTGACATCAACTCAATATCACTTTTTCTTAAAAAATTTAGCAATTCAAAAAATTCTCTTAATTTTTAAAAAAAATATTAAAACAATTTTAAAATTTTTTAAAAAATTACAGTAATAAACTTCATCAAGAATTCTACATTTCATTAGTTTACATCATTTTTAAATTCAAAACATAAAGACCACTTTTATGCTATTAAAGTTGAGAATTTTTGTTTGTGTTGGCCAATTCTTTTAGTGTGACATAGGTTTGCACTTTTACCGTAAGTATTAATGAAGAATATGTTGCCTCTACTCAACATAGAGAGAGAAAATAATTTTAATAACCCTAGAAATTATTTTTGAATGAAGAAGGGAAATATTTTACTAAGCTAGAGTATAAAAAGACTAGTATGTTATTTTTTGGAATTTTTTAACATAAGAAAATTACAAAATGAAGTATAGAGAGAAAAGAGGAAGTTTGTACCAAAATTTGAAGCCCACTATCTAGAATGCAAGCACATCATACAAATGTTTGTGCTTCGTGCTATCATCTATATGACCCAAAATTATAGATAACTTCCAAATAACATTTTATTCAAGTTCAAAAAGTCACCCAACTTGTTCAATTAGACATAAGAATAGACCAAAATTCTACTACAGATTGGAATTGGTAAATAAATCTAATAAATGATAAGATCTACATTACATTTAATGAATAAATGGAAAGGAATAATGAACAAAAAATACTTACAAAACATAATGTGGTTGAATGCTTTCAAGATACCTACAACACAAGAGAAGAGGGAATTATTTGGACTAGTTTAGAGCTTTCCTTTAGGTCGAGTTGCTATATTGATCTTTCAACCTTCACAAATAGACAAAGAGAAAAAATTGATAAAAATATGTGTTGCTCTTATACTGTGTGAATATAGCAATTATAATGACATATAGATCGTGTAGTGCTCTAACCTAGAAATTTTTGGTTGGGCATAATGGACATACTTCAATTCAATGTCTACATGGACTTGATACAAATACATAGCTTATCAATATAAATTATAAAAATAATAATAAGTACAATTGGTGTAATGCCTAATATTTGGCTATAAACACTAAGGAACTTAACTTCCAAAACAATAGAAAATTAGCCAATAGTGTCATAGCCCTTTGATAAGAATTAAGTAACATGATTTGTTAAAAATGTGGAGGTAAAAAATGTTACAACCCCATTATGAGACTGGTTTGTGTTTTATGTTACATGGAAATTGCATGAGTATCTTTTACAGTTACAAACATACTTTTTCTACACCAACATATGAAATTTTGGGAAATTTCTCATATCCTACACCAAATACATAGACACGCAAAATCATAGATAAAAATCAATCACACAAAAACATGTTAAAATTTAAGAAATATTAACTAGGTAGGTATTAAATATATATGTTGTCAAAAGAATGATATTATTGGTACCTCCAATTGAGTTGTTATTGGCCATAATACATACATATTAGAGCTCTCTATATGTGTACAACTTGTACAACACAATAGCATTGTTATGTAACTTTTGGAATTCTCCTCTAGGAACTAAATCGAACTCTATGAGTTGTTTTCATAATGAGTAGAAATCAACCTCTGTGTCTATTAAATAATTTATCTCTAAAGGCACTTGAAACTTCTTAATCAAATGCCCCAAATTTAACTTCTTAAAACTAGATTATCAAAATAAGAGGCACTACATACATAGAACACTTGACCAATAAAATTTCTTTAACTAAGTCTATAACCTTTTCCCAAATATACCCAATAAGGTTTTGATAACATTGGAAGATCCAATGAGTTTTTTCTAGCCAATTTTTCCAAAGAATGAAAGGAGGACCTATATTATAGGAAATTAACAAAATAGAGGCTCACCCCATTTGAGTCCAATATTTATATAGAGAAGTAGTATTAACAAAAGGTCAATTCCAAATATGCCACCACTACCTCCATAGTCCAATAGAAAAACAACATTGGAAGAAAAAATGAGACACATACTCCTCACTAACCCCACAAAGAACACATTTGGAAGGACCTTGGAAACCTCTTGTTATTATATTGTCTCAAGTGAGGCATTTATTTATGCTAAGAAGCCATATGAAAAGTTACACTTTTTCCAACAATAAGTATTCCATAATTTTTTCCATAGGGAAAAATATTGTATCCATTTATTTCATGTTGTAAGAGCTATTGTCCATGTGAAATTGAATAAACTCCATTTGGATCATACCCCTAGGTAAGGGCATCAATCTCCTCCAAAGAACTGTAATAAGGTTAGCTTTCCAAAATAGAACAAAGTGAAACTTGATCATTCATATCATCCCCTACTAGCCAATAGCTCAAATCCTTCCAAAAGAAAATATGGATTCTCCCAATCAATCTATAAGACTTGAAATCAACAACTTTAGACCAGCTAGCTTCTAGAAAATCCTTACTCAAGTCTAGAAGATGAGGAAAGGAACTAATAATTGGAGGATAAAGATCCCAAGAGTCTATCGAAAAGAGAGCATTGCATACAAAATTGAAAATCCAAAAAAGTCTCCATTAATAAGAAATGTTATTTTTTATAGTATTCTAATCCATTAATCCTTTTCCAACCAAACCCATTCTTGGAGCCTCCTCAATAGCAACACCACCTAAATATTTATGGCAAATAAGTTTAGCCCATGGTTGATTTTGTTGTTGACACCATCTCAAAAAAAATTGTTAGCCAACACTTGGTTATTCAACTCAAAAAGCCTAAGACCAAGAGCACCATTTTGGTTAGATCAATAAACATGGCTCCAACTAATAAGGTTGTGGTCCCATGTGGGGGATTCATCATCTATTTTCAAGGAACATGAGGTCCCATGAAGCAAAAAAAAGTTACAGGATTAATTGGAATCTTACCTTGAATAATAATAGCCCCTACTTTTTAGGGATACATATTTAAATGGGTGAAAATGGGGTGGGGCTAGAAATTTCCCCGCTAAATTAGGAATTTTATCTAACACTTGTCAATCATCTGAAGTTTTATATTGTTGCTAGGAAAAAATGGAGGAAAAATGATTCTTATTTATTTTTATCTCTATATTTCATGAGACCACCAACTTCCCTAAATTTAGTAACTTAAACTTATAAGCTGGATTGCACTACTAAATTCATGGGACTAGTAGCTTCAAAATATTCCTAAAAAATCTCAGCAACACTCATTGAAATTTTATAAGAAGCCCCCCTCCATGAGACCCCACCCTAAGACTCCACTTAAGAGAATTCAAATTACTTTCCCAAAGATATTTTTGAGATAAAGAATCAAATTTCTTTAAGAAGGTTTTGGGAATAGATAACAACAAAAATCTATAGATAGGAAGAGCCTGTAACACTAATTTTAGGAGGGTAAGATGACCCACAAAATATAACCATTTGAAAGCCCAATAATTAACCTTCATTATAAATTTATTAGGAATCTACTTCTAGTGGATGTGATTGGAAAGACCAATGATAGTGGAATTCCAAGATATTCCAAAGGAATTTATTCTATTTTAAACCTTAAAATAAAATAAATGCTTTGTTGAAACTCCAAAAGAGCGTTGAAAAAATAAATATGGGATTTATCCCCATTAATTTGTTGACTTGAAACAATCAAATGTATATACAAAACTCTTTTAAAAGTGATGGCTATAGAAATAGTAGCAACACCTATTAATGCAATAGCATATTGAAGATGAGAATAAGAATCAAGATCTGTTGCTACTTGCCAACCTTGAATACTCCCATTGACTCTCATTTAGGTTGAGAACCTTCTCAATCCTTCAACCATAAGAATAAAGAGATATGGTGAAATGATATCACCTTGTCCCAATCATCTTGAAGCATAAAAATAAAATATGGGGTTATGTTAATCAAAATTAAAATTTATGATGAAGTCACACAAATCATAACCCATATAATCCATTCTAAACAAAATCCAAATCTAGATAACAAAAAAAAACTAAGAAAAGACCATTGAACCCTGTCATAAGCCTTAAAGATATCTAGCTTGATAAACATAGTCTTTTTCTTAGAATTAACCATGGAATGGAGAGTCTTTAAAGAAATAACAATCCCATATAGAATTTGATGCCCTTTCATAAATCCCCTCTACTTAGTTGATATCAAGGAATCTAGAATCTGCTTTAGAAGGTTAGCCATCAATTTGGTAATTATCTTATACATAATATTACAAAGAGCTATAAGGCAACATGAATCAAAATAATTAGCTTCCACTTTCTTAGGAATCAAATCAAAAAAAGTAGAGTTGATTTCCTAGAGCATGTGCTTGTGATTTTGAGATTCATACACCACATCCAAAATATCATTATTCAAAAATCCCAAAATTCTTGAAAAAAATCAATGGGGAATGCATCAAGACCAAGACCCTTGCCTTTCTTCATTTGGAAGTGTTGGAAACTTGCAACCATTTAAAGATAATTTCCACATAACCAAAAGAGAAATCTATGCAACAAAGTATTCAGAATCCACATGCAAGAGAATATACAACATACCCATGAAAATATGACACAAGATATACCTTGGGAAAACCCTCAAGAGGGAAAAAATCCTAGCCTCCAAAAGCATCCATCTCTCATGTATTATTCAGCAATAAAGATTATAATACATCTTCAGAGTCTCCATGAACACCATTGAAGCAACAAGCCCTCTCCATGAAATCCATGTGAACAAGCATGCAACCACACATCCCATGCCATGCTTCAAATATCCACAAATGCTAACCAGAGCTAACCTACCAACTAATCAACCTAAAACAACTACCTTTGTGGTTGCTTTTATAAACATGAGCTCCCACAATACCATGTGACTAAAACCATGAGATTACAAAGCCATGTCCCCATATTTAATATTGGGTACTTTATTTATAAAAAAAATCCCAATATTAAATAGTTACATTTTAACAACTTAATTTATGTCCCAATGTTACATACAACATAAAGTGGCCCCAAGAATAATTACATTAAATACATTATGCAAGGTGTAAAAAACACCTTTTCCTAACATTCTCCCACTTGTTGTATACATTGCATAAGGGAACAAGTAACCTCAAAACATGAATCAAGTGAATAATCCATATAGCCACATATACCATCAAGGAATCAAAGTACTCCATGTGCTCCAACAAGATACCTGCAACAAGAATCAAAGTGACCACCATCCCAAGCATGAATTATCTCATCCTCCATCATGCCAATGCACAAAGGTAAGAAGCCACCCAAAGATAAGCCACACAATCTGTCACAATGAAGCATAATTCCTACCTCAACTGATATCCCAAACACATATGCTCAATCCAAAAGTATCAATATGCACCAGTAGTTGTCAAGATACAAAAACCCAAAGTTAAAATAGCACCCACAACAAGTGACAACACATCCAACTATCCATACCTCCAAGGTATACAAATCATAGTAAACTCATGCCATAAACATATACACCCATAAACCACAATCATAAACTCCGTGTGCAAAACCTGTCAAAGAATGACACACATCCAAGAGCTCCCACTGCATGGGTAATGCAAATCTGAAAATGATCAAGGCATACCAAGTCTACCAATAGCATCATATAAAAAGTGTAAACAACATCATGTAGTACCAAGGAATCATCCACAATGATATGCGAACTTGTAAATCAATAACCTATAAGAGCAACTCTCACCACAAGTCTCCATAGCTCTCCCAAGTTCTCCACACCCAATGATGGAACTTTTAAAATTTTGTCAAAAAAATTCCTAGTTTTGGGCATGTTTGTTCATCTTTTGTGACTGGGGGCCTAATGTTTAGGGTTTAGGGTTTTTGTTACCCATGTTAAAATTGGTTTTACCATTTAAACCCTTACGTTATAATTTTGTATTGACCTGTTATTGGGGGTTACCGGTCTTTTAAGTCATTCAACTGAGCCTTGTCTATCGTGTTCTTACCAGCCCCTTCACCCGACCTATTGGTTCTTTCTCCATGTTCGGGTTTTAATATTATTTTTCCTAAAACAGGTGGATTTTCCCAATGTTTAGACTTTGGCCTTAAAATTTGTGCCTCTGTGAGTCTTTTCCCGTTCTCCTAGTCGGCCCCACTGTTATAAATAACTTTTCCATGTGCAAGTTGGCGGTTCGTCGAATCAAGGGGTTCAGATCTAGACCATTCCTCATAGACCTCACAAGGTTTCTTGCTAACGTCACTAAATTGGTGTGAGGTATGCGAGATGTCGCCATCTGTCAAGTACGGTGGGGTGGGGCATGTCCCGATGCGCCAGCAGTGACAAGTGGATGTCTTTTCAATGGCGAATGTTTAATGACAAGGATTAATGATGACCGTCCCTTGCAGGCCTTGCACAATTAGATTAATGTTTTTAAAAGTGATACGAAGTGTGTGAGTTGGTGACACGTTGCCTAGTTCTGCGGTACAAGGTGGCTGGATGGGGCTCTTTGCCGGTTCGCGTGTCTCTGATTGCGAGGTGTGTGATTGGTTGTCGGGTTTTCCAAGTAGTGATGTGGGTTTTTCAATGATCTTTGACTCGATCTGAGTTGTCTGACATGCCAAGTCTTTATCACATCGACGGTCTAAATTCAAAATTTCTAATCCACCCATGTGAGGCTATTTGCGCTCTACAAGTTATATTCATTAATGGCGCAGGTCTTTTTGGTGGATCTCATCCTGATTTCCATGCGTGCAAGGAGTATTCACCTGATGATCATGATGGGTTGTGTGTCATTTTCCATGAGCTTGGAAATATTATGTGGAAGCAACGTCAGCCACTAATCGCTCGCTTGCTCGTACTGCAATTGGAGCAATTATTGTTCCCTACATCGGCTTGCTCGATAAATGTTTGCTAATTGCTCATTAGCATCATTGCATTTTTTATTTTGTGTTTATTTGCAGGTGTCTGGTTTTTCTTGTTGAATTTGAACTTGCGAATTGGATGGATAAGTCAGTGATTCCTACTTCCTCGGTATGATGAAGCACCAAGATGGGCGCAAAGAATTTGCAGCGGGAGGAAAAACAAACTGAACAGAGTATTGTTCCTAGTGCTTCTAGGATAGCTGCTGAAAGGGTTGACAAGAGGTTTGGATGTTGCAGGTCACCTATTGAGATTTTTGCAGGCTCTGGTGGTGAAGGGTCTAAAATTGATTTGGACTACCGTAGTTACCTCGTGGCCTTAACTGAGCTCATGGGAGTGTATGAGGAGGTCCTCGTAGTATCTCCAATTGTTGCGGTGGCACCGTGTGTTGTTGTTAGGTCTGGTGTTGGTGCAAACAAAGGTAAGGTAATGGTCTCGTTCATACTGAAGCGAGGACCAGGAGCGGTCGCCTGTATCGAGGTCGCGTGGTTGCTCGTGGTGCAAGATGATGATGTGGTTGTTGGGGTCCTACTTTTTGTTTTTGATGTTGTTTATGTGGTTCGGGTCGGATGTGGACGTGCGTGTGGGTGATGTGGTGGTTTTTGTTCTATTCGGCCAGTTACAGGGGTGTAATCGTTTTGATTCCTCTGTTCATAATATGGTTACATTTGATGATGAGGAATTTTGAAATGTAATCTAAATTTCATTTGGTTGGGATGAAATTCATTTTTAAATGAACAATTGAGCCTGATGCTTGTTGCTCTCTTGATCTATAAAGGAGATTTCAAGGCTCATTGTTGTGGTCGGATTTTTGAGTCCTGAAGTTTAGACGGTGTACAATTAGGAATATATTGTAGTATCTAGAAGGTTGTAGCTAGGAAGTCATTCTAGGTCTGGTATGTGCATAAGATAAGCATACTATGATTTTTGTAATTACTGATATCGAAACAAATCTAAAAATTTAAGACAATTGCTCTCATGTGTACGTATGACAAATTGTGAATGGATTTATCAATGGTTGCTTCATTCATCTTCAATAGTATATTTGAATGTGTGATTCATTTTCCTGCTTTAACTTAATGAGTTAATAAAATGCTTGAAAAGGAATTACAGGGTTGTGGTAATGTGCTTAGGATTTGCTAAGGAGTATTGTTTTGAATACTGTAAAATCTTATAATGTAAGGCATTATAATGATAGTTCAATGATATCAAGGTTATGCTTTATGTGACTCTCACCCTGTTGAATGAGGCGCTGGTTAGTTCTTTCAAGATCCTTTTAAAAGTACAGAATGGTAGACATAAATGTGAAGGTTCATAGTCTGAACATTTTAAAAAATCAAATACTATCTCTCTTGAGATGCAAATCTCATATTAAATCTGCTTTCCTGGCTTTAGATAGTTGTTCTTATTCTTTGGTTTGCCAAAACCCGGGTAGATGCTATCTAGTTGCATTGATAGGAATATATTTGTGTATAGAAGTGTTCTTGAGGCATGAAGCATTTTTATGAACACGTATAGAAAAACCCTCCTTGGTTTAACAGAGCCAAAAGTGTAGGAGATCTTAGTCTTTGACTGAATCTTGTCAGTTGGCCACTAACTTCGTGAATTCTTGAATATAGAGGTTGGCAACCTCTTAGAGAATTATGAAGCCTTAGTGGGAAAATTAAAACACCAACACCCAACAAAGGAAAAAGATAAAGGAACCTCCATGTCATCACCCAAAAATATAAGTGAAAACACATGACCACAAGCTAGTGATCACAATAGCTCCAAGCAAAACTCAAACCAATGTAATGTGAAACCAAATATCTAGGAAGATAACCAAGACCAAAGAGAGAAACTTTGCACATCATATACCTATAGAAAATCCTCCTACATACACCTCTAAATGACAACTGTGTCAAAAATGATCTCCTCCACAACACCCCAAAGGAAAATCCATAACAACATCCAACCATTCAATCACCAAGATCAAACATAACATATATATCATGTAATCAACATGGATGTAAGCCTCTCATAACCAAAGAACTAGATCAAACTAAATCCATTCCCAATGAAGGAAATAAGCCCACTACATCTCCTAAACTCAATATCAATGAAATTAATCACAATTCATAAGGAGATAAACATGCCAACACTCCTCAAATGAACCCTCCAAAACCACATATCCATAGCTCAAGATCCATATGCATGAGAAGATAAAGCATAAATATAAAGCACCTGAAAGAAACAATGGGCAATACCTCTCAAGTGAAACCGCCAAGTAGACCAAGAGTGGGGAATGAGAATGCTCCTCCAAGACATCCAAGTCATAATGACTCATCGAAGAACACTCCTCATAGGTCCATGTTGAACTCACGTCCAACCAAGGTGTAGGATCCTCGAAATTCCTACTAAAATCTCATCAAGAGTAACCATCTCAACACATGTCTCTAACCATAAGAGAACTCAAGCCTCACCTATGTCTCCAAGTATCCATGAGTACCTATAACCAACCAATCCATGCCAAAATCCAAATGCAACATAGCACCATCATGAAGTAATCAAGCAAATGATCAATGTACCCAATACCAAGAGAACCACACGAGATCAATGTCAAAGCTCCAATCATAAATCAAGAATATAAACATAACATCATGATCTCACTATCTCCTCCTAGGATATCACATACTACAATGCATATATATTGGTCTCAAGAGAACAAGTATCATGCCAAAATAACTCTAACACATGATCAAGAATAAACCATGACATAATACCATAACACTCTAAACCAAGGAACAACATCACTAATCAATATGAAGGTAACCATCCCCTATCAATAAAACCAAAGATGTCAATGAACCATTACTGCAATAGAAGTAGAAACCAAGAGTCCATCCATGACACCAACAAACACTGCAGAAGATCATCCACCATCCAATGGTGAATCCACACCGCTGCCAACAAGTCCTACTGAACTATGATACTGAGTCACACATGGCATCATGACTACCATCCTCTCCATGAAGATCATCCAAGTCTACACACACTCAATTGCAATATCAGTAACATATAAGTGAAACCAAGATCTCCAAGACAAGAAGATACCGACAACTGCCAATCCATCACTGTCAAAAGCTCCCACTGAAAAGTGTAGTCAAGCTATCCATGACATCATGATAACAATATCCTCATGAAGATCAACCAAATGCCCTCAAACAATCAAATAACTCAAATGTAACAAGAGCTCCCAAAAGGAAAAGTAAAACCATGATCCTCATACTAAGAAGGTACACCGCCACAACCATAATCAGGAACCAATCCAACACCACCAACAATGCACCTGCATAAACCATCATGACATGCTAAAGTCTCTAAATCACAAGAAACATCCATAACACCATGATCACCACCAAATATACCAACAACTCAACCCAACTGTGTCCCACATATCTGCATAACATAGTTAACTACATAGGTCTCACATCATGACTGCACCTGGTAATACCATCTCACCTCCTCAATATGATAACAAAACCAGCAAACCAAGTGACTAAGCCAAGCCACCAAAACTAAAAATGCATCAACACTGAAATATCTATGGGCATAGACAACCCATATCCAAGTCATAGGTGCAACAAGTATAGACCGCCTACAGCATTGCACAACTTGTAGATACAACAATGCAACATACAAATCCAGCCAAATACTAATAACCATGTTAAAAATAGAATAATCTGGATGTACAACTGAGTATACAATGAATCCAACATCAAATCTCCAAGATCTGATCATCCATAAACTCATAGTATCACCATAGTCAAAGAAACCCATAAACAACTTAGATAATGAAATCAACAAATAAACTATGCCAAAATAACTCCAAACTTGATCCACAATGTAGTGCTTTGAACAAGCTTTCTATTGACTATTTGAAGTCCAAAATCTTACTCTATATGCACCCGATATCACCTCTCGAAACTCAAAATGACACCTGACTTCCAACTAGCAAAACACTGTCTAAGCTACAAAATATTAGAAAATCACTATCACCACAGTGTAGAACTGAGTTAGTTTTTCAACGAGTCCAAGAAGTTGAAAAATGGAGACCTGGGTGAAATTTATGTCCCCTGGAAGAAAGTCGCTCAATTTTGGTATATAGGCACAACAAGGGTAGCCCCTGGGCGAAGCCACCAATGGCGGTGGTGCCCCAGGAAGAGCCACCGATGGCGGTGGCGTGTCGGGCAGAGCCACCAGTGGTAGTGGCACTCAAGACGATGCACCGGTGGCGGACCCGGAACTTTTATGGGTTTCGATTTAATTTTTCAATAATTAAAAACTTGGGCGATAATATGAATTTATAGGCAGACAAATTAAAATTTTATTTTTTTTGTTTATAGGGTTTGGCGGGGCCTGGCATAGCAGCCCCTGCTGATTAGGAGGTCGTCGAACAACAGTTTCTCCGCTGGTAGGGGGTCGATAGTGGTACCGTTGGCTCTGTCGGCGATACACTAACAACATTGCCACAGTGTATGACGGGTGGGAAGCCGACCCCCCTCCAAACACTTTAATTTTTTATTTTTCATTAAAAGTTTCAATCGATATTTTTCATTAAAAGTTTTGATTTCTTTTTTTTTTTCATTTTTGCATGACAAAGTTTTAATGATGTTAATTTTTTTTAATATTATTCTGCAACTGAGATGGAGGGTCATACGACTATATTTAATAAAAAAATTGCATTTTCTTTCAACTATAAGCAAAATAAGTCATGTTATATATCAAAATTCGTCTCTCGGCCAACCTAGATCCACTTATGAGGTCCATTTCGATCTAGGAGGTCTTTTATAAAATTTCCCACACAAAACCCCCACTTGAATGTAAAACTAAGAAACCTATTTCACCCAAAATTTCTTACACTCCAAATCTGTAAACAACCCATCATAGCAGCAAACCCAAAACCCTCAGATCTGCAATAAACAACTTGCAAAACCCTCATATCTTGCCATGCCTTTCATTCTTTCATGCAATGCATAGATTCAAAACTCAAACAAGATTTTTCTCAACCAAGGGTTATACAACCACAACCATGGATTTGATACCAAATGTTGGAAACTTGCAGCCATTTAAAGACAATTTCCACATAACCAAAAGAGAAATCTGTGCAACAAAGTATTCAAAATCCACATGCAAGAGAATAGACAACATACCCATGAAAATATGACACAAGATATACCCTGGAAAAACCCTCAAGAGCGAAAAAGCTCAGCCTCCAAAAGCATCCATCTCTCATGTATTATTTAGCAATAAAAATTACAATACATCTTCAGAGTCTCCATGAACACCATTGAAACAACAAGCCCTCTCCATGCAATCCATGTGAACAAGCATGCAACCACACATCCCATGCCATGCTTCAAATCTCCACAAATGCTAACCAGAGCTAACCTGCCAACTAATCAACCTAAAACAACTACCCTTGTGGTTGCTTTTATAGGTACAAGCTCCCACAAAACCACCAAGTGGTATTACACAAAACCATGTGACTAAAACCATGAGACTACAAAACCATGTCCCCATATTTAATATTGGGTACTTTATTTAATTGTTTTTCCCCAATATTAAATAATTACATTTTAGCAACTTAACTTATGTCTCAATGTTACATAAAACATAAAGTGATCCCAAGAATAATTAGATTAAATACATTATGCAAGGTGTACAACACACCTTTTCCTAACAAGAAGATGTTTTTTTCTAATTTCTTAAGAGTAATGGGTTTCATTAGTCGATGATTCATTTTAATAGTAACCAATGAGGGGATATAATCTAAAACAACCATTTCCTCATGCCTTGAAACTTGATCACTTTCCTTAAATAATTTGTAGAGAAATGAGAAATAACTTATCCATTAATTTCTTAAAATGGAGACAATTGAAAACCTTAAGAAGATACAATATAGGAAATAATATTGCTTCGCTTCTTGTCCTTAAATGAATTTTAAAAAAAGAGGTATTGTGATCACCCTCCTAGAGCCAAGTGATCTTACTTTTACTTCCAAAAAATTTCCTCTTGTGATTCCCAGTCATGAAGCTCCTTAAAGAGAGAAAAATCCCACTTTAATCTTTCCTTAGTCATACCAAGTTTTTTTATTTGGAAAGAAATATCATTCAACTTTTCTTGCACTTGTTTCTTTTGCCATAAAATATTTACCAAAATCAAATCTATTTGATTGTTTAATTTTAAACTTAACAAATTGAAGCCATTTAGAAAAGGAATGCATTGCAGTACCAAAGGAGGGCTTGCCTTGCAACCACCAAATTGCCATATTCTCTTGAAGTGCTTGATGACGAAGCCGCATTAATTGAAACTAAAATGGTGGTGTTTTATGAATTGAAAAAAGAGGAAGAAAATTTAATTAGCCAATGATTGAAGTTGTGTCACTACAAAACTTTAGATGTAGCTATCATATTATCCCCAATCCAATCATCCGAGACTAAAAACCTATCAAGACGTTCTAAAATGGAAGTTGAACCACATCTTGTATCATTCCAAGTATAATTGTCTCCATTAGGTTTAATATCCACAAGATTAAGAAAATAAATATTTTCATGGAACAAAACTAAAAATGAATCAAGTTTATTCAAGCCCCCAAGTTTTTCATCAAGAGAGAGAATAACATTTAAGTCTCTAGCCAAAATCCGTGGGACATAAGCAACTATAGAATGAACAAATTGAATATGTGACGACAAAAAGAAAAAATCTTGTTTGAAAAATCCTTTGGAGCATAAACATTGGAGAATAAAATCTTATTACCAAATTTAAAACATGTACCAACCAAAGATAAGAATGCTTACAAGATAACCAATGAGAAGGTATAATTCAACAAGGATCCCACAAACAAGCTAAATCACCTACAAAGCCCTATGCACCTACACATTGTCATTCACTTTTTTTTCAAAACAATATAAAAAAAAGCCAACTAATTTTCCAAAAAAAATAGTTTTAAAAAAAATTAAAAATATCAAGATTATGAATGGATTGTGATTTTTTTGTGAAATCTTGAACAACCTTTATGAATTTAGATAAGATGTTAAAAAAAAGCCTTTTGATTAAAGGAAGTTGCCCAAACCCTTAGCATTCCATAAAATACAAATCTTAAAGTATGAAAGGGCTCAATAATTCTCTTGTCAACTTCTCTTTTTATCTACATTTATCTTTTTTATAAGATTGTCTTGTTGTAGACCCAATTAGGAATGGAATTATTTTAGCACTAAGACCATCTTCGACTCCAATACCATGAACAGCTATTATCCGAAAGAAATTAAAGGCCGACAAAAGTCATTTCGTTAAAAAGAAGCAAAAGATTTCTATGATCTGGAAGACATTAAAGTGTTTTAGTTATCTACGGATGTTTTTTTTCCACATAAAATCTGAATTCAATCATTAATTGGTGACGCAATGCGGATTGATAATTAAGTAATTGCAGGTTAACAAGGCATGCATTAAGTAACTATGATTATGTGGTCGCTTACGTAGTTACACATTGCGTCCTTGCTGAGCTTTACATCGGGATGCACGTTTGATTTTTAATTAATAAGTATGATCATCCTGGTGTCTGGATAATACAATACGGGCTTTAAAATGTGTTAGGGAGTGAGGGAATTTTGTTTCTGCGTGAAAGATGGCACTAGATCGAACAAGCAGTGCATGGACGAGTGAAGACAATGAGTTCTCGAGATCGTTCAGCATCCACAGAAGCAGCAGCGTGGAGAATGACGAAGAGGCTCTCAAATGGGCTGCTCTTGAAAAGCTGCCAACTTATGACCGTCTCAGGAAGTCTGTTCTCAGTGAAGTTGCAGCAACCGGAAGTTTCAGTTATGAGAACGTTGATGTCGCAACACTCTCTACTGAAACGCGGAAGAAGTTCATTGAGAGAGTTCTGAAGGTACCTGAAGTGGACAACGAGCGCTTTCTTTCAAAAATCAGGGAAAGAATTGAGAGGTAATGAAAAACAGAACTGTTTTACAGTAGTAATGATCAAATCTGTTTTACAGTAGTGCTGATAATGGGTGTAATTACAGAGCGGGGATTCAGTTGCCAACAATAGAAGTTCGGTTCGAACACTTGACTGTCGATGCGGATGTGTACGTTGGAAGCAGAGCTCTTCCTTCTGTTATCAATTTTGTTTCAAACTTGGTTGAGGTAAAACTGCGAGCACATTCCAGTTCCTTTATGGTATTGTGATAAAAGCAAGTACGGGTTAATGATCTGTAATCATACGGTGGATATTTTCTATTTACAGCTTTTCCATTGATGTACCTGTAAAAAGAGTATTTCTGCGAAAAAATCCCATTCATGAAAGATAAATAAAAAACAAAAACCAATTATGACTAAACTGATAAGCTGCGAAGAATTTTTTTTATTTCAGTAACAGTAGCAATCTTGAATCTAAGCTATGTTGGTTCAGATTATTTGTTATTACTGGATTCTTTGGGTTCCTCAGTAATCTGATGCATTGTAAATGCTCACCTTTATTTGTGGCGCAAAGTACTATTTAGTGGTCAGCTTGTTAAATTAAGTATGATTGCATTAAAGTTTTGACGCCAAATCTGATGGTAGCTTGCCTGGTTATAGGATTTGCAGCCGCTTGTAGTGGGATGAGAATGTAATTGAATTTGAAAAGCTTTCAATTTAACAGCCTTCTAACAAATGTTGTTGTGCAGGGGTTTCTCAACTCCCTGCACATATTGCGGTCAAAGAGGACAACTCTTACTATCCTTCATGACGTAAGTGGCATCGTTAAGCCTTCACGGTAAGTTTTTTTAACAATACCTGAATATGAATATGTCCAAAATATATAAATGGAGGACTGCAGGTATTTTTTTGTCTTTTAATTAACCTTTCATTGATCTATTCAGTATGATGCTTCTTCTTGGTCCACCTGGAGCTGGGAAGACTACATTGCTAACAGCTTTGGCGGGAAAACCTGACCGCAATCTCAGGGTAGGTTGAAGTTTTATTTATTTTATCCGACCTACAGACAGTATTTGTTGTTTAGAGAAGCTGAGCTTGTTCATGCCTGTTGAAATGTTTGGATGCATCTGTTGTCTTTATTTGGTCCCTTACCCCTAAGCTGATCTTGTTGATTACAACAATTTATTTCTTATAGCCTGTTTGTCATAGAGAAAACACTAATGTTATCACAAGATTTTCTACAGATTACCGGAAATGTGACCTACAATGGACACTCGTTAACAGAATTTGTGCCACAAAGAACATCCGCTTACATTAGCCAGCATGATTTGCACTATGCGGAAATGACTGTAAGGGAAACGCTGGATTTCTCTGGCCAATGCCAAGGTGTCGGATCAAGATACAGTGAGTTTTTAACTTTTTTGTGCGTGCATTGCTTTCAACTACACCGTTTTCTCAATTATGTGACCATACTGATATTTGTGTTGCTTACAGACCTACTGCAAGAACTTTCGAGACGTGAGAAGCAAGCAGGCATCAAACCAGATCCGGATGTTGACGTCTTTATGAAGGTGGGTACTTCTTCCAGAAGGTTGTTTTTTATTAGAAGTTCCTCAAATGAAATCTTTGCTTTATGATATCTGCCACTTATTGCATACTGAGCTGCACTATGGCCACAGGAAACGGCAATTGAGGGCCAGAAGACCAGCCTTATCACAGACTATGTATTGAAGGTTTGTTTTCAAAAATTCTATATTAAGCGGTACAAATTCTTCATAGATTTTGAATATTAAGATTATTCACCTGGGTAACTGCGCCCTCATGCATTGTAGCTTCTGGGACTGGACATTTGTGCGGATACAATA